>VWYK01032411.1:0-12253 GCA_013399775.1 Semnornis frantzii | reverse complement strand
AAGATAATCTCAGAACTCCTCTCTTCATGCAATCTGAAGTACTTCATTGTGCCTTGACCAAGCAGCTGCACTGCACCAGGAGAAACAACAGCCTGTACCAAGAGTGGTAAGACCCAGCATGCAATAAAAAAGGCAGCTCCTGGCTTTGTCCACTGGTACATAGAATAAACTTTGTAGTAGATGAAGCTCTAATTTATCCAGAGTGGGATTGTTTTTTTGTTTTATTTTGTTTGGTTGTTTTTTTTTTTTTGTTTGTTTTTTTGTGGCAGTGGCTTCAGTGGAGTTTTGTTTTTGTGGTTTGTTGTTTGGTGTTGGGTGTTTATAACATAAATCAAACTTCATAGTAATGTAATGGATTAAGGGGGAGTTGCAATACCAGTGAAGTAATTCTCATTCTTCCTCTTCAAAAGCAACTGGTTGATGAACCAAGGTAGAAAACAGCTTCAAAAGGCCCTTGACATCTTGGCAGGGGACAAGGACCACCAAGTGAAAACCTCAAGTGCCAAACTGGCCCTGTGTGACACTCAGAAAGGAAAACAGCCTGGTGTCCTGAGCTCAGGGCCCTCAGAAGCCCTGAAAGAGGGCAGAGTAAGAAGGAGAGTCTGCAATTTTAGAAGCCATAGCAAAGATGGGGCTGAACCTGCAGGAACTAAAAGGTTTCCAGGAGCATTGCTCAAGTGGTCTGAAACAACCACACGTGTTCAAAGGAGCCCTGTTCTGCATTCTGCCTCTCTGGTGAAAACTTACTGAGCCAAGGAAGATCTCAGCCTGAGTTTACAGCTCTGCTCTGACACACAGACTCAATGCAGGAACTACCACTGGCAGAAAATTCAGCACGTTAGGAAAAAAGGAATAAAATGAAGCTTTCTCAAATTACATCAGCCCATTCAGCTCCCCTCTTCTCATTCTTTACCCTATAAGGCTGTCCCTGCTCTCAACCACACTCCACAGAGGACTAAAAGCTTTCTGTATTTTCTCCTTATTTAAAGAATCAGATCCTGGTTTCTGCAATGTGACCTGCAAAGACAAAGCCAGACCTGTGGCTGAGTTTGCTTCACTTGGAGCCAAAAAGAAAACCAAACACTTGTGCATGCAGGGAAGCAGCATTCTGAAGTGTTTTCGGTCTTTTGGATATTTCCCACTCAGATCACAGTTACTCCGTTCTCCCCGCCTCCAAAAGAGACTGACTGGAGAACTGAACAGTTTATTACGATACCACAGACCACAGGGAAGCAAAACCTAATTAGTCAGGGGAGGAGATTATTTTTATTATGACTGTTTAAAAAAATTAATTTGGCTTCTTTTCCACATGTTTGAATAGACTGTTTAACAAAATGACCCAAACATTCTCTTTTCCAAAGCATCAGCAGCCTTTCCTCTGTCAAACAAAAGCCAGAGACATTTGCCAGTGGGCAGGATTCTGTTCCCCTTACAGACCTCAATGTCATCTGAATTTACAACCCTAATTAAGTGAAAAAAACGAGTAGAGGAACAAAAGTAGAGATATTGGACCTTTCTTAAGCCTCTGTGAGCAAAAAAATTCCCTTCCTTCCCCCATCTGCTCTGCCCCACCTTATACACAAGCTGTAGCAGGTCACAGCACCTTCCTCCTCTCCCCAACTGGGAAGCTTTTATTTGAAAGAGGAATTCACAGAGAAATCAACACCCGGCCCCCAAGGCTCTGCCCAGCCTCTCGCCCATCTCCATTATTACAGCAAAGTCACAATCTCCATGCACACAGTACTTTGCAACATTCTTGCACTGAACATTCAGACAAACATTGTCAGACTGGCAAGTGAGGGTTGAAACAGAGAAGATGCCCATCATAAGGTCACTAAGACCTCTTCCTGCCTTGAGAAAATCACAGGTAGATGATTCCCAGCTTCCACCTCTCAAAGCCTCTCTCCTATTACCTTAGATGGCAAACTACAGAGCTACAGCGATGCAACAGACATTGTTGTAGTGAGAACATATAGCAAGGAACATAAATATGCTCTTTATTGTATTTGGGGTTTTGTGGCATCAACCATAAATGCCATTCATTATCAGTCAAGACAGACCTTTCTTTTGATGGAAACTCTTTCTTCAGTACAAGTACCCAGCCCTGACTTGAACGGTGCAATCTCTAATCCCATGTTGGGCTCGTGGTGAAATCATGGTCTAGTCACATTGCTTTGAAGATCTCCAGAGGATGAATCCTCTTTCATGACAAACTTCAGCCACAATCAGTTTCTCCCCAGAAACAGATGCCCTGTGACCAGCTACTTCATTACAGATGGTCTGAACACACACACACACACACACAATAAAAACTAAAAAATTAATAAATAAATGAACAAAATAAAAAGCAGTTAGATATAGACTGCATCAAGTCTGTCTGTGACTGGGTCTGTGGTTTGACTTCAGAAACATTCATCTGCTGATGAACAGTTTGGAGGAAGGATTTTATCTCTTCTCACATCAGCTCAAGGATGAAACAAAGTTTTTTGCCAACTAAATCATTTTCTGTCCTCCGCACACCACGAGGTAAGGACCATGCTCACACGGTGCAACACAGCAAATCTCCATAAGAACATGAAAACCTGAGTTAGAGGAAAAAAATAGGTCTTACCTTCTTGAGCTTCCCACTCTTAGTGCCCACAAAAGCCAGAGAGTGGTTCTTGTAGACATAAGCAATCACAGATGTCATCCTGTCTCCATCCTCAGTGAAAATAGGGAGCCCTCGCACCATGGATGATACTCCCAAGGGGGCATTCATATCCAGGCCACAGAAATTGTCATCAATTGTTAACAGCTGCAAACACAAAAGAGAAAATGCAAAAATATGAGGCCACTTGGGAAGAATCCATCCATCCAGGGATACCATTGCATAACATGCCCATAACTCATGTGAGCTAACAAATCAATGACAAGAGTGGGGCTGGAGAAATAGAGGTGGAAAAATTTTGTCCCAAGTTGCAGGATGAGTTAGAGCCAGGATAATAACTGGAAACTTCTCTTGAATGACAGCCCAGCAGAAAAAGAAGTCTTTTTCCTACTTCTTTACCAATCAGGACCCAGCAATAAAAGACAAAGTCTGCTGAAAATGTCTTAAATACCTAGGTTTGTCAAAAACACGTGCACATTATTCCCATGGGATTCAGAATAAAAACCACTGAGCTAAATCTGCACTAGCAAATAAAACAGACCCTGGCTCAATCTGTGTCCCTGAGAGCCAACACTAGGACTCATGTCTAGATAATCACTCCTCTCCCACCTCCAAATCCTGTAATTCAACACTATATCTTGGAAATTATAGTCCTCCACAGCACATCCAAGCACTGTATGGTGGGGAGATAGTCAGCCCAGATCAAATCTGTAGTAGGGACCAGGCTAAGGCTTAAACACTACAGACGGTGACTGCACGTATCCTCCATTCCTGTGTCCTAGACACGTCACATCTAGTTATCACAGAATAGTGGTAGTTGGAGGAGACTTCCAGAGATCATCTCATCCAACTCCACTGTCAAAGCAGGGCCATCCAGAGCAGGTTGCACAGGAATGTGTCCAGGTGAGATTAGAATCTCTCCAGAGAAGGACTTCACCACCTCTCTGGGCAGTCTACAGTGTTCTTGATGTGCCTTCAAGGGAAAAAAGCTCATAGAAGATGAGGCTTACATAGGTTGCCAGTATGAAGATCTTCAAAGAGTAAGTCAAAGATGAAGCTACATATTACCAGAGTAGACAATTGCCAAAGCATTTAAACTTTAACCTCACTAAGACCACTCACAGATTAGAAGATGAGTATCCACTAAAATGTTCTGCTGGACTAAGGCCTAGAAAGGCAATAACTGTCCGAGAAGGTTATCCAGTTCTCAGATATCAGAAATAAAGAACCATGACTATTTTTTTTCTGAGCTCACATCTTCCTGGAAGCATGGGCAGAACACATGACTTCACCATCCATAAAAACCTGATAGTGGATTCATTTTATCCTCACCCAGCAATTACAGGGAACAATTACAGATGTTTTTACTGAATAGAGGAATAATGCATCTTAAATGTATTTATAAACATACCAAACCTAGAAGGAATTCAAATAACCATTAGTAACGAATGGCTAGCCTGAGCTCTGGCTTACAAGAGTCATTAATGCCTGTGGATTGCCCTTTTGGGGTTAAAACACCACCTCAAAGAGCAATTGCAGATCCGATCAACAGCCTCTGTGTCCAGCAGACAGGATGGGGCTAGTTTACAATGCCAGCACAAAGTCCAAGATAAATCTGCATTCCACAGCCAAAGGTCAAATTCATCTGAGCTCTAGTACAATATTTTGGAAGGGCAGGACACCCCTGCTAAAAGCATGACTTGTAAAAGCTGAAGGTTACTGTGGATAATGAGGGCACACTGAGCTTCGTTACATTCATTACAAGACCAAGTGCAAGGTTCTGCATCTGGGTCAAGGCAATCCCAAGCACAAATACAGCCTGGGCAGTGACTGGCTGGAGAGCAGCCCTGAGGAGAGGGACTTGGGGGTGCTGGTGGACAAGAAGCTCAACATGAGCCAGCAGTGTGCACTTGCAGCCCAGAAAGCCAACCAGATCCTAGGCTGCACCAGGAGAAGTGTGGCCAGCAGGTCGAAGGAGGTGATTCTCCCCCTGTACTCTGCTCTGGTGAGACCTCACCTGGAGTACTGCATCCAGTTCTGGAGCCACTGTTACAAAAGGGATGTGGAGATGATGGAACATGTCCAGAGAATGGCCACGAGGATGCTCAGAGGGCTGGAGCACCTCTGCTATGAGGACAAACTGAAAGAGTTGGGGCTGTTCAGTCTGGAGAAGAGGAGGTTCCAAGGTGACCTTATTGTGGCCTTCTGGTATCTGAAGGAGACCTACAAAAATGCTGGAGAGGTACTTTTTAGGATATCAGGTAGCAACAGGACTAGGGGGAATGGAGCAAAGCTGGAGGTGGGGAGATTCAGACTGGACATGAGGAGGAAGTTCTTCACCATGAAAGTTGTGAGACCCTGGAATGGGTTGCACTGGAGGTGTTTAAGGCCAGGCTGGATGAGGTTCTAGCCAGCTTGAGCTAGGGTAGGGTGTCCCTGCCCATCACAGGGGGGTTGCAATGAGATGATCCTTGTGGTCCCTTCCAACCCTAACTGATACTATGATCCTATGATTCTACATAGGTCAGAATGGAAAGGCTGCAGCTTGATCGCTCAGAACATACAAATGTGTTTGAAGGAGTGATGCTACTCAGATCTTTCTGCAAAACATGAGTTGTCAGAGACAAGCTAATGAAAGGAGCAGGGTGGTGTTCTGACGCACTGTAACAAGATCTCTGTTAAACATTTCACTACCCTACACATCGCCTGGTGTGGGATTCATCTCACTTAGCTTTAGCCATGTGAAGCCTTCATCAGTAGCCTACAGTGGCCACCTGAACCACCTTTGTAAGCAGCAGAAAGGAGGTATATATAACAAGCCATCCAGCCAAACTTGTAATGCACAAGCAAAAAGACTCCAGGTGATTCACTCAGCCTAAGCATATAACATTAGGATGTATCATGCTTTAAGCAGGAGGATAGACTATATGATCTGTCCCTTCCAACTTGAATTATCTGACAGATGTAGGAACTTAGAAGAATCCAGCTCTTGAAAACAGGTCCAGTTTGACCAGAAACTCTTAAGCTCTCAAATTAATATTTCCTATGCTTCAAGGCTGTAATAAAACTAACATGTAAGTCTTACTCAAGCTGATGGCCTCTCAGGGCGAGAGAAGAATCATCTCAAAACAAAGCTAATAAACCCAAACTTCTACAAACAGCAGAAAGAGGGCCATGGGAAGCAAACCCTGCTTTCCTGCTTTGTTATGGTTTAAAGGAAAACTAGAAACAACTTTCTTTGCCACCAAGAAGATGAAAAGCTTAACAGTACCAGCAGACATCTTACCTAGGATGCAGTATGAGAGGCTCCATCTCAAGCAACAGGTGAATTACTCCAACAAGCAGTGAAACCGCAGCAGTCAAGCAGACCTAACACAGTCCAAAGCATCCTCCTTGGTGTAGCACAACCTTCCACACACATCCCTGCCAAAACCAACTACTCCATCTGAAGCTCTTGGAGACTGGAAAGGGTCCATGCAATCATCTGGTCTGCCTTCCTGGATGACCCAGAACCTCAAATCTCACACTGGAGCAGTCTCTGTTATTTGGCAAGGAAACACAAGCTGTTTATGTTTGCTCCCCTAGCAAGTCTGTGTCTGCATGGTTGAAAGAATACAGCAGCAACCAGGATGTGCTGTCTACAGTCTGTGGTCACTCCAGACACACACCAAAGCTCCTGCAGTGAGAACATGCCCTCCTCTTCCTGCCAGACCTTCATATATAGACCCAGCAATCACAACACTAATCAAAAGAACCTGTGTCTGATCTGCAACACATCTCCAACCTGTTGAGGCTTAATTAATCCAGCTGTCACAGGTTAGTTTCTCCTCCGTCAGACTGGGCCCATCTCCATCTGAACTCAAAGCCAAGCCACCCTTAATGGGGCTGATGTCATGGTTTTCCCTCATACAGTCACAAAACTAAATTTAAACCCATTTATTTAATCTCATTTCCCTCAGGTTATTTACAGAAGGACATTCTTAAAAGAAGGACTTACAAGAAAGATGGGACAGACTCTTTAGTAGGGTCTGTAGTGATATAACAAGAGATAATGGTTTTAAACTAAAATAAAGGAAATTTAGAGTACATAGAAGAAAGAAATTTTTTACAGTGAAGTGGCAAGACACTGGCCCAAAGAGGTGGTAGATTCCCAGTCCCTGGAAACATTCTAGGTCAGGTTGTTTTGGCCTCTGAATAACCTGATATAGTTGAAGATGTCCCTGCTCACTGCAGGAACGCTGGACTATAAATGACCTTCCAATGTGTCTTCTAACCCAAACCATCCTATGATCCAAGCATCAGAGTGCAATGAGCACTTTCTCTTATATGACACAGTTCAGATGAGATCTAGGACCATCATAGAGCACCCTCTTCTCTGGGACACTCAAATTGTAGTATAAGGGCAGATAAAGCTGTGATGCTCACTCATGCTGTTGCATGGCTGCCAGAGAAGCAGTCACAAAGTTGTGATCTGCAATGTGGACGACCATACCCCAAGGCTAGGAGCAAGGCCAGCAAGTCACACACCACCTGAAAACTATTTCCATTTAACATATTTGGGTTATTACTGCAAAGAAAAAAGAATATGCCAGCAAGCAAAACCCTACAAATAAACATCACCCAGCTTCTGTGCAGCTGTGGCTCTCAGCTGCACACACGCCTTTGGAAAGACAGAGAGAGATACAGTCATCTACTTCAGCCCATAAGGAAGTTTGGATTTATGATGAAAGGGTCAGGAGTTGCAAGCACAGGTTTATTTTCAATTCCAGACACTCCTAGCAGCAATATAAAGTAGCCACGTTAAACTCTCTGGAGCTTCTCTGCTTGGCAATTTCACGTTAACGACTTTCCAGAATGAAAGCGAAGGTGAGGACATGAATTCACTCTGCTCACAATACTGCTGCTGCCACACCAGCTGGGATATCAAGGAGGAGCAAAGGGAAGCTCTAACAAGGTAGAAATAGGATCAGCAATTCTAAAAAATCTAGTTTAAACCCAAAAATTCACAGCACAATCTGTAGGTAACTTGGAAGGGAAGGAGGACCCTTGTGCTGGTTTGAGGCTAATTGGAATATTTTACTAAGAGAAATTTAATCCTTAGCTGTGAAAAGAAAGGGAAACAAAACTAGCAGTAACCTGTATCACTCATTCTTCTGCTGAGAAACACAACTAGGCAAAATACAGACAAGACCCTCACTTCTCACACACTTCTCAGTTGGCTCTGAGTTGCTCTGCTCCTTCACTCTGGCGGTCTGTGGTTGCTTCTGCCTTAACTCTAATACGACCTAACCCCTTTATTTCCTCTAACCTCCTTCTCATCTTTTTGACATCTCACCTCAGATCTCTCCAGATTTATCACATGAGATATACAGGGATTGATCTGGTTATTTCTGAAGAGAGGGAAAGAGGGTGGAAGGGTAGAGGAGGTTTGGGTCAGGAGCCTCCTGGCAGTCTGATCATGTTGGAAGGATTTTGTGTTTCTGTATTACTTTNCTTGTCACACACTTCTCAGTTGGCTCTGAGTTGCTCTGCTCCTTCACTCTGGCGGTCTGTGGTTGCTTCTGCCTTAACTCTAATACGACCTAACCCCTTTATTTCCTCTAACCTCCTTCTCGTCTTTTTGACATCTCACCTCAGATCTCTCCAGATTTATCACATGAGATATACAGGGATTGATCTGGTTATTTCTGAAGAGAGGGAAAGAGGGTGGAAGGGTAGAGGAGGTTTGGGTCAGGAGCCTCCTGGCAGTCTGATCATGTTGGAAGGATTTTGTGTTTCTGTATTACTTTCAACTTCTATATAACTGTAAATATTTGTGTATATTGTGTATATATATGCTTGTAAATTGTGCTAAGCTGTAAACATAGCTTCAGTCCTTAAATTCCAGCCAGCTGAGTCTAGTCTGGGTGAATTAATTGGGGCGGGCAGGCGGGGTAGGCAACTCCCAAAACATCGCAACCTTGTGGTTGAGATGCTAGACTGAAGTCAGTTCATCAGCCCACGGAATCACACAATGCTTTCAGTTGGAAAGGACCTCAAAAGACATCTAACTCCAAGCCCCTGCCATGGGCAGGGACACCTCCTGCTAAGAACAGCATGCTCAATGTCCCATCCAGCCAATGCTTCCAGGTTGAAACCTTCACAGCTTCTCTGGGCCTCAACACCCTCCTGCAGAAGAACTTCTTCCCCATGTCTAATCTAAACTGAGCTTCTTCCAGTTTGAAGCTATTGTTCCTTGTCCTGTCATAACAGCCTCTGCTAAAAAGTCTGTCCCCATTTTTCTCACTGGCCCCCTTTAAGTACCGAAAGGCCACAAGAACTCCTTGGAGCCTTCTCTCCTCCAGGCTGAACAACCCCAACTCTCTCGGCCTGTCCCCACAGCAGAGGGCTTCCCGCCTTCAGGTCACCACATCAGGTTCTCAACTGCAAAAGAGGGAATATTACTCACTAACCCACTGTCCTAGGAAAGCTGCTAACCACAGGTTTATAAGGAGCTCTACATATCTAAAATAGCCTCATTTGAGAATGATTAGCAGCTCCCAGGGGGTAAATGCCCTCTCGTGTCCCATAGCTACCTCTCCATCTTGGGCTTGATGCGCAAGGGGGAGCCAGCTGGTGACAGGCTGTGGTCTCCTCCTGTCACTGCTCCCTGCATCGGCAACCAGAAGGTTCATCTGCAACTGTGACACCGTGGCCAAGTGTCACATTCACTGGTGAAATACGAAGGATGTGCAAAAGAATGAGCCTGATTTGCAGAAGGATTCTGGCAGACTTTTGCATTCTCCAGGATTAAGCCTATCAAGTAAATAATTAGCACATCCAAGCTCTCCTGGAGAGGATGGTTTTGCAAGGCTGGTACTGGCTCAGTCCCTCAGGGATTTGCTGAACCCCCAGAAAGTTCCCAAATTCAGCAGAAGAGTTAGAGCTCCTCCTTCCCTGTCTTCATCTGATTGCACAGCCAAAAGAGCACATTGGTACTGCACGAATGCCTGACGCATCAGGTATTAGGAGGTCAGTGCAAACAGTGCTCATAATAAACAGCTGCTTTAGCTCTTTCCCTCTCATAGTCCACGATAATCAAATGCAGCCTAATCCATATTTTAGGAAAAGCTTCTCTAAAGGATTAGCCAGCCTTGGTTCCTCCTTGCTTTCACCCTGATGAAATCTTCCACCCCAAACAACGCACCAGAGCCTTTTTCCAGAGATCTCCAGAGGCTGTCACAACCCAGTTGCCCTGGACCAGCCCTGGTCAGCAGGGGGTGGGGGGGTCTTGCTAAGGTTCAAACGATTCCCTCGGAATAAAGAAAGGTGAAAAGCTGCCAAACGGCTGGTGAACTGGGTTTATTAGAATGGACTGGAACAGAGGGAAAATGGGAAGGAAAAGCAGTGGGGAAAAATATATTTCAAAGAGAAGGGATATCACCCTTTCCCTGGCTTGAACTCTCAGGAGCAGTTCCAAGTTTCTTGGAACGGGGCAGTGGCGGGGCGCGGGGCCGTGCCGCATGGTCTTCCTCGGGCTGCAGGCGGAGCGAAGCGGGGCCGCGCCACGGGGCTTCCCTCTGGGACGCAGCCAGCCAAGCGGGGCCAGCCGTACGGGCTGCCTGCCACCAAGCCCTCTAGCCATGCAGGCAGCGATAGCAACGGAGTGGTGCAGGGTACTGTGGAGCAGAGTGGTGGCAGGAGCGGAGCGGTGCAGCTTCTTCCAGCTCCCTTGTGCTTCCCTGGACGCCTCCAGTTTTCCCCTCACCCCCAACATGGCAGGCTCCCCTAGAGCTGTGCAGAGTGCCTTGTGCGCTCCTGCCTTTCAGTGGCACAGTTTGAGACAACCTAAACGCTCGGCAATTCCACAGACTCGTTAGGCTTAAAGCCTGTCCGCAAAGCCAAGTCTTGCCTTTGATTTACAGTTACTACCTAACAGCCCTGTCTTCACACGTTGGCAGGTACTTGGCTTCCCATTGCTGTTATCTCAGGCTTGGCTACACCAGACGATGGAGGGAATGCTTACGTTATGGCAGTCTGTGCTGCCAGCAGGACCGGGGTGCCAACAGCAATAAGAAATCAACAGTAATACGCTTCTGAGTCTTCGCAAGGAGATATCCAAGGTCTTTTCCATCATCTGTCTGCAAGATCTTTGCTTCCTGACAGCAAGGACTGTATGAAAGTGTGGGTGGGTGTATGTCCTACCCAATAAGATACCTAAAACTTTAGAGAGAAAATCCACCATAAGGAACTGCACAGAGTTACAGAATGCTGAGTCTGAGGAAACCTCCAGACATCATCTAATCCAACACTCCTGCAAATGCAGGTACACCTAGATCAGGCTGCACAGGAACTTGTCCAAGTAGGTTTTGAGTGTCCAGAGAATGACACTCCACAACCTCTCTGGGCAGCCTCCTCCAGTACTCCTCAAAGGAAAGAAGTTTTTCCTTAAGTTCAAGTGAAACCTCCTGTGGTCGAGTTTGCACCTGTTGCTCCTTTGCCTATCACTGGGCACCACTGAGAAAAAACCCAGCCCCATCCTCATGACTTCCACCCTTTAGATAATTATCTGCATGTATAAAATCCCTTAAGGATGGTCTTGTCCAGTCTAAGCAGCCCTGGCTCTCTCAGTCTTTCCTCATAAGGTAGATTTTCCAGTCCTCTCATCATCTTAGTGGCTCTCCACTAGACTCGCTCTGGTAGTTCCTTGTTCTTCTGGAACTGAGGAGCCCAGAACTGTGCACTATTCCCAATGAGGCCTCACCAGGGCAGAGTAGAGGGGGAGGAAAACCTTCCTTGACCTGTTCATTACACTCTCCTTAATGCATCCCAGGAGACCAAACCTGCACTGCTGCAGGGGGTTATTTCTCCCCAGCTGCAGAACTCTACACTTGCCTGTGTTGAATTTCATTAGGTTTCTGCTCACCCAACTCTCCAGCCTGCCCAGGTCACACTGAATAGCCACAGGGCTATTTTGCCACAGGGAAATTTTGTGGATAAAAAGATGGGAACCTTGGGCCACCAACCGAAGACAGCAGAGATCACCAACCAACCCACTCTTCAGTGGTTAGCCTGCAGCCTGATGAGATACAGAAATATCCAGTGGCATTTCTCCAGAGTGCTCTATGATATAATGGAGAGACAGTGTTTGGAAATACATTATAATTGCATGCTGCTTTCCACTTGTGCAACCACAGCAGTGGTTACCATGCAATTAGATGTCACCATATGCAAATGATAGTGCAGTTACAGTAATTTTACCAGTTATGGGGAAATAGCACCCACTATGCTAAGACCTTTCCATTCAAACATAATTTAGGAATGGAAGAATTCATAGAATGCATCAGGTCGGAAGAGACCCTTGAAGATCCAGCCTCCCTGAAGTAAGCAGGGACATGTCTATCTACATCAGGTTGCTCAGGGTCCCATCAAGTTGCGCTTTGAATGTCTCCAGAGATGGGACCTCCACCATTTCCCTGGGCAACCCATTCTAGTGTTCCACTGCTCTCATTGTAAAGAACTTCTTCCTGATGTCCAACCTAAATCTGCCCTGCTCTAGTTTCAAACAAATGACCCTCGTCCTATTACTACAAGCAGTAGGGACTAAACAGTCCCTTCACAGCTTTC
>VWYK01032407.1:0-11574 GCA_013399775.1 Semnornis frantzii | reverse complement strand
TGACAGGACCCATGAGGTCACTTGATCAGTTACTGACTGCACATCATTATTGATGCAGGTGTGAAGGATTCATATATTCTGACTCTGCTGTCTCGCAGTTATTATTAATGGATTCTGAAAGCAAAAGTTGATACTGATTTATATTCAGATTCTAAATCAGTGTATTTTAAATCCAGGCCTGTTCATCAAATTCTGTTTCTGACCTCAGGAAAATGTTCTGAGACTAGGGAAACTGGAGAATTTGCTTAAAGTTACTAATTTGTCTAGCTGCTCTTCAAAGAAAAGTGCAGTGCTGGCTGGCAGTGTGCACTCTTTCCTTGAAATCAGGTTTTTGAGTTAGCTTATTACAGAAACAAATTAGTGGCATGTAGTTTTTCTCTGGATTTTCTCTGGAGGCTAGTGCCTGACCATGTTTCAGTTTAAGGCTTTTGCTCAGACCTAGTCCTAATTTCTTGGATCAGAGTATTTACCAAACCAGTGTATAGAGAATAAAGACAATAAAGAAACTATATTCCTGCTTTTATTTTTAAAGCATACATAGCAGTAGGAAATGTAAACTTAAATAACACTTCTGTTCTGCAACAGAATTAATTGATTCAACTGAGTAGAAAGAGTAGAAAAAGAATAATTATAACCAAATGTTAAGTTTTGTTGACAGCTGTGTCTCAGCTAACGGATATTTACAACTCCAAGCTCTGCTGTGTCCTCTTCATTACTGTGGTATTTAATACGTGATGTCTGCCTCCCTGAGTCATTACTAAATACCCAAGTCACTACTAAAGTTTATGTGAAGGAAAATGTTTTTTTTCCCTCTCATCTGTATTTGGCAGAATTTGACATGTAAGAGGGAAAAAAAATGATCAGCTATATTCTCTTACACTTTAATCTTTGGCCAGAAGTAACTTCTATTTAATATTTTGTCCATGCCAAACAGTGTGAATGGCCTAAGTGAGGTTGATACTTCACAGATTAGGGAGAAGATTCCTAAAGACTAACTTCATCTGAAGGATGGCAGTTTTTCTAACCTACTCCAGTGGCAGCCCAAGACACTCACGCCTTCTCTACTCTAGGTGCTACACACTACCCAAATGGCTTTCTCTCCATTATCCATACAGGCTGCTAAGGGACAGCGAGCTTCCAGGGCCACCAATAGGCCTAGTGACTACTGCATCCCTTCCTCCATATTCAGTGGTGCTTCCACACTCACGTCATACTTCATACCCTTGGCAGCTCATTTCTGAGGAAGCTGTAGTAATTTCTACTCTGATTTTGTGAAGAGCCCAAGTATATGCTAAAACTCATCTCTATTCAGGACAGTGCTTTAAATAGTTTTTCCCATTAAAATTATCTTCCGGCAAGTTTCTGGTCGACAAGTTGCTCAAAATTTGCACTCCAGAGAAGTACATAATTTACAAAGCCTGTGAAGGATTTATATCCATACAGAACATCTGGCTCATTGCAGCAAAACTGTCAGCACACACTGACTTGTGTTTTCTGAAGATCTGGGTTGATGATATGGTTATCTGACATAAATCAGGCTTAGCAGCAAGAAATTTGCGCTGGATGCAAATAAGTTTGAGATGGCTGCATAGGAAAGGCTCTATATGACTAACTAACTTGCCACAAATTTCAGATATGCAGGTAAACAGATAAACAAAGTTTGGAAAAGAGCAAAACCCCAAGATATCTAGGTGAAGCCTCGATGCATTGTCAGATATACAGCAAAAGACTCAAATAGAGGCTCAGTCATTTGTTTATTGTTGGGGTCAACAGGTTGACATGTAAATGGTCTTTTGGGCAAAGCGGTGGTAATAAAAGGACAAAAGGACATGCGATAAATAGAGTCTCTGCTCCCGTGACCGTAAAAGGGATATGGATCTTTATAAATTACTCTGAAAATGTATTTTAAGATTCCTCACCTTAGATTAATCTAGATTGCTTTTTAAGATGAAGGAAACAAAATTGTTTTGGCAGAACTGAAAAATAATGACTTTGCATCACACCCACCCACAGCACGAGTCCATTTGCTTTCACTTCTGAACAACATGAAAGCTATTTATTTATAGCAGGAGAAGTAACCTAATCAATAAAATTCTCCTTGTCTTTCTTGTTTTGTGCTCACACTGATATTGTGCTGCTGTTTTATGACTTTGAAAATTTTTTCCCCTCACAAGCTATGTTAGTTTTATTATGCTATTTATATTGTTTCTTAATAAAAGCTCTCTATGAAAAGATGTGCTTGAAAGATGCTATTCAATGTGTGCTTAAACACATGAATGAAAGGCCATATAGGATTTGTTGAGATATGACTGGCAATGTGACAATGTTTCGGGGGGAGAGAACTAGAAAATATTTTTGTTGCATACTGTTATTCAGGTCCTTTCATTTAAAGCTTTTGTTATAATTTTAATTCATGTAATCGAAATGTCAGCTTAATCTAGTTTTTTCTCTTGGTGATCAGCCTCTGGAGGCATCCAGCTAATAGGAAACACTGGGTAACACAATTGTTTGCTTACCTATGGCCCTCGTGATTGCCTATAATTTTCTTGGTTTTGTACTAAACTTAAAGCTGTAGACGCAAAAGCGTTCACTTCTTTCTTTTTAAGACTAGTAAGCACTGTATATTAAGAGATTTAATAGATAGGACTGGATCATCTTTGCTGATTTTTTTTTTTTTTTAATTATTATGACTACCATCTGAGGTTCTTCACTTAAACCTTGAGTTATTAACATTTTGGGGACAGAAGTAGCCCCCTCGATGTCATTCACCATGTTCATGTGTTTATAGTTAGAAAGGTGCTAAGATAAGAGCCTTAAAGGCTAACCTAAACCACTGCCAGGTCAATGAAAAACCTCCCACTGACTTGAAGGTAAGGTACTTGTTTCAAGTGACACCAAGGTGTGACAGATATCTGAATGTCTGTTTCATCAAGAGGGCGGCAGGGCATAAGGACTGACATCTGCACCAACTCAACAGAGACAAAAGACCAAAATCATCCAAATCTGTCTGAGTAACATACCAGAAAGTCATCTTTGGCTTGTACTTATGATAAGGTTATCCTTTTAGGTTCTTCTGAGTTTTATTCTGATGTAATTTCTTGGCATAGTTACAGGTTAAACGTGTCTGCCAAGTTGTCTGGCTTACTGATTTAAACCAGTTTGCTTCACAAGAAGAGGGCTCTAGCATTTCTGAATGTAGTTTTGGCTCTTCGTAGGTAAACATATTTACAGGTTTCCACTGCTAAATGTGTGGGCTTGCTTTACAGCCTTGGGGTTTGGTTTGGTTGGTTTTGGTTTTTTTTTTTTGTCCTCTTTGATTGTTCTTTCAGCTGTGTTTTGTCCCTNTTTTTTTGTTTTTTTTTTTTAATTTGGGCTTGTTTTTGTTTGTTTGTTGTTTGTTTTTTTAATATGTCAAAGAAATATTAACAGTTGGACTCGATACTTTACATTTTAAAATCACCCCAGGCAGTAAGATATCTCAGCCTGCTGCAAAGGTTGTGGACTTACCTGGTAATGGTGATCTCACAGCAGCAACACCAGCAATCATGCATATAACTGCCATCTTCAGAATTAGGTAAGGGCACATTTAAGTTAACATAAGGAAACTTGAATCTAAATTTTCTTGTTTCTTATGGTGGAAATTATTTATTCAGATAGCTCACAGACTTAATGAAATTATAAAGCCCAAGTCTGGTCTCTCCTGTATTGGTACAAAGGTGCTGTAACATATTTGACAATGTTCAGAAGATTATGGTGGAGATGAGGCAGGTAAATAAGCCTGGTCTCTGAAGGCTGTGAGGCTCATTGATTAGGCTCACAGATTTTATATTACCTAGAATCAGGATAGCATACTGAACATTTAACTCTGCTGTTCCTTAAGGAAATTATATACCTTTGCTGACTGTTCTCATTTTCTTTGTTTTGTTAATTCCTTGATAACTGTTTAGACTTGACAGATTTACCAAAGCTCTTTGAAGGATAACCTCAGCATGTGTTCTTTAATTTCATTGTTTTAAGCAGGACATACATGTTACAGGTTTTATCATCTGAAGTATATTTGAGAATATATGTTTAATATCACTTAAAGAAGCATTTTGAAATGATGACTTTTAGTGAATTTTGCATACTTGTTATAAAGCTTTAAACCTTTAGCAGCTCTTATGTTCAGGGCATGTTTCTCAAAGGGACAAACCAATCTGGGCTGTGCAGCTGGTGTTGGTGACAGGGTTTTGGTTTCTGTGACCAGGAGAATCTGTCTGAAGAGCAGCATCTCCTTGAGAGAGATGGAACCCACCTCACTAAGTGAGGCAAAAAATATCTTTGCCAGCAGGATGGCTGACCTGGTAAAAAGGTCTTTAAACTGAGAGTGAAGAGGCCTCAAACAGCTGTGCCTGACTAGTTAGAATTCAAGAGTAGACAGGGCTGCTTTAATTCACTGTGTCAAATTCTGAGCCCCTCAATTTAAGAAAGGTGTTGAAATGCTTGAACATTTCCAGAGAAGAACACCGAGGCTGGTGAGGGGGCTGGAGCACAGCCCTACAAGGAGCAACTGAGGGAGCTGGGGTTGTTCAGCTTGGAGAAGAGGAGGCTCAGGGCAGACCTCTTTGCTCTCTGCAACTACCTGAAAGGAGGTTGTAGCCAGGTGGGGGTTGGTGTCTTCTCCCAGACACCCAGTGACAGAACAAGAGGCCACAGTCTCAAACTGTGCCAGGGCAGGTTTAGGCTGGACCTTAGGAAGAAATTCTTCACAGAAAGAGAGATTGGCATTGGAATGGGCTGCCTGGGGCGGTGGTGGAGTCACCGTCCCTGGAGGTGTTTAAAAGGAGGCTGGATGAGGCACTTAGTGCCATGGTTTAGTTAATTAGAAGGGTTAGGTGATAGGTTGGACTGGATAATCCTAGAGGTCTTTTCCAACCTGCTTAATCCTGTGGTTCTGTAATTAGACAGAAACTGACATAAGCATATTTGTGCAATGCTTATTTAAAAAATATCTTGTATACAGTACTGTTTCCAGAACACAGGAAACTTATTGTAAGATAAGTTCCAAGTGAGCCTGAGATTTGGAAAAATTGTTGGTTTCCTTTCAGATCTGTGTTTACAAATCTTTACACTGACCCTGCAAATGCCCTTATACTCTCTATTCCCACTGCAAGCAGCCAGTATCGAAATCACAGAAACATGATCACGCATATCTCTTGTAGGTATGCTCCAGAATTAAGTGATTCCTCAGTGATTCCACAGTCACTGGTCACACTGAAGGGTAAACTAATCTGTGGCATAGATCCTAGCTTAATAACAGTAGACCTAACAATAAAGATTTGCGTGAGGGAATTGGTCCAATTTGCCGCCTGGCTCCTCAAACACTTCTTCTGGTGTGAAGGGCAGAAATTAATGGGAGGAATGAGTGAATGAATAGGGACAGGAATGCACAATGCTTAAGCTGGCGTAGCCACATAAAGATGTTAGTCATACTGCACCCTAAACTTGTAATATGAAAAATAATCGTTAATTCATCTGAATTAGCTCTGACCTGCTATAAATTCTACTATTTTGGGTAGCTGCCGTTGTGAAGAGCTGGTTTTATCAAATGAAAATACTTGATTTATCTGGAGGTCTAGAGCCTAGAGTGCTTACTGCTTTAAATGACTCACTTGTCTTTTGATTTAAGCTTTGTATGCTGACAGCCATTATTGCCTTCTCATATGCATCTAGCTTTCATGCACCCTATACTGCAGAAGCACTTACCTCTGTTCCAAGAAACATAATCACGGAGGTACACATTTTCTAGTAAAGTCTGTGACCATGTGCAGCAATCCACAGTGTGGGTCTTTGGATTCCAAAGACTGGAATTTCTGGATTTCTGTGGGTGGGTTGTTTTGGATTTTGGTTTTGGGTTTTTTTTTTTTTGGTTTTTTTTTGGGGTTTTTGTTTTGTTTTTTTCTGCCCAGAAGCTATGTGGCAGAAACAGATTGCTGCAATGAATAAAGAAAGAGTTATGCTTCTGAGTCTACAGAACTGTGTTCAGGGAAAAGTGGTGATCAAGATTCTCTTTGAGGAATAAGCTAAGCACTATTGCTAGCCCTTATATTTGAGCTTTCTCTAAATGCATTCAGGTATGTCAGGAGGTTAAAAGTGTCTTGCCTGAATCAGTGCGGGACACTTTTACCAGCAATTACTGTGTTGAACCACTGTGAATTCCAATTTTCGTCTTACCTTCAAAGTTCCAACTTAAAGAGAATTGCCTTGATTTAGCTGAGCTTGACCTATGAAATCATAATATGACTCAGCCTGTCTCTCTTGTAAAGTACTCAGAGACTATGATATGTGATACTAATAAATGAGAAAGAATCTATTTCTAACTGTGACTTTATTTGCTATGCTCACTAAGGCTGATTTGTGTCACATATTTGAGTCTGAACAGCAGCATGTTCTTGAGAGAGAAAAAATAAGAACTATAATTTAAAATGTGAAATTGTTTTAACTGAGTTTTGTTCCAGTCCATAAGATACGGATATGCACATTATATCAATACTCAGTGCTGGGATCTTTTAACTGACTGGATTATGAAATAGCAGAGGTATATATCTGGATTACACATAATTTTTTCTTGAAAATATATAACAAATACATGCAAATCTATTGTTATATGAATTGGAAAGATTGCTATGAACGGAGGCTGAAATTTTAGAATACAGTTACTTATTGACTCCTTTTCACCATATAATAGAACTCGACTGTGAGGCAGAATATTCTCTTGTGTACTTGAAAAGACATTTCTAAAAGGAACTCACTGTAGCCTGGTAATTTTACTACTGTACTTTTTCTCAGTAAGTTCTTGCTCATAAGACAGATATAAAATCTAAGAGATCAAAAGAGAGTTTCTCTCTAGGTTTACTGTGAATTTTGCCAGAGGAAAGGTTTTGCTTTATGTCCCATGCCTAATCATATTGTGCTAACACTGGCATACTCCCAAGTGTCCTTCTTTTCTTCCATGGAGTTTATTCCATTGTTTTTCGTACATTCTGTTCCTCTTCTAGAAATGATTTCCTTTTTCTGGTCAGACCTTCAAATGATCTTACTAGCTCTCTCACTTGCAACACACAAAAACTTGGAGGCCAAATTTATAAAATTTAAGACAGATTTTATGACAGTTATGGAAGGTGTGTCTGATTTATACAATGTATGAAACTCAGCATGGTATTGACATAACCTTTTAATAGAAGAAATTGTTCAGTGTCTTTGAGAAAGAATTTTGGGTTTTGCAGTGTTAGAGTTTTGGCTCCTTTGTTTTTATTTTGTTCCTTATTTAACAGTACTTTCGGTGTCTACAGGGTCCACTTAAGTTAGCATTTGGGAAAGCTAATTCAGATACACTGAAGTCATCATTTTCAGAGACACAATAAAGACTTAGACAACTAACTCACCTTAAATCAGTATCTTAATTATTTGCAGTTCATTTTGCTATATAAACATAACAGTGATGAAGATAAATAAGCAGAAAGTATCCTGTCAAATGACATTAGGCAACATCTTGGAATCCATGTTTTTTGCTTTTAGTCGCTATCTTTGATCTGTTCTGACTACAACACTTGCGATAAATTAATGGGAGCTGTGTTGCCTTTGTGGCTGGCTGGTTTTGGAAGCGGGGAAAGGGCTACTAACGTGGCTCCTGTTACTTCAAGAAGCTCCCCTGACTCTCAAGTTGGACCCACCTGTGGTCAAGGCCAAGCCAATCAACACCTCTGCAATAGCACATTTAAGAGGGGAAAGAGCTTCTGGCAAACCACTTTTATTTTTTTTTCCCCTTGCAGGGAGGAAGGGAGGAGAGGCATGGGATGTGATAGAAAACTATGCAGACATCAGGGTGAGAGAAGATGGAGGGGGTGAGTTGCCCCACAGCAGAGATTCCTCTGCAGGCCATGGTATGGTGGCAGACTGTACCCTTGTGGCCCATGGAGATTAACAATGGAACATGTGTTACCTGCAGCCCATGGAGGACACCACACTGGAGCAGGTGACTGCCTGAAGGCTGTGACTCTGAAGGAAGCCCGCACTGGAGCAGCCTGTTGCTGGCAGGACTGCAACCCATAGAAGGGATCCATGTTGGAGCAGTTTATAAAGAGCTACAGCCCTGTGGGAAGGACTCATACTGGAGAAGTTCATGGAGGATTGTCTCCCACAGCAGGGATGCTACATTGTAGGACAGCATGACTGTAAGTAGTCTTCCCTAGAGGAGAAAGGAGCAGCAAAACTGACACGGGCTGAATTTTCCACAGCCTATGTGTCCTGTTCCCCTGTACTGCTGGGGAGGAGGTAGAGAAAATTTGGAGAATAGATGAGTCTGGGAAGGAGGCAGAGGTAGAGGGAAGATGTTTATAAGATCTGATTTTATTCTGATTTGATTGGTAGATAGATAGTGGTGCTGGCTTTTTTAAAAAATGTGATGTTTTATCCCCAGGTTGAGTTTGTCTGATTTTTGGTGGTTTGTTTTTTTTTTTTTTCTTGTTCATGACCATAACTGGTGAGCAAACCTTCTCTGTCCTTTTCTTGACCCTCTAGCCTTTTGTTGTATTTTTTTGTTCCCATGCCACAGGAAGGGGAAGAGTGAAGGTTGGGTGGGCTATAACAGACTTCCACCATGTGATACCTGCCTTGTGGGCTTTCCTCTTGATTCTGCCTATAAATACTCAGTCCTATTGTCACCATCATCAAGCGCTAGACAAGAAAATCAAACCACTTCCTAACATAGAGGGCTACCCCACCACCTCTCCTTCCTTGCCTGTTTATAGCCATCCATTGCAGCCCTCCAGTTGTGCAAGTCATTCCACCATGTTTCTGTGATGGCAGTCCATGTCATGGCTTTCCTGCTGTAAAATGGTTTCCAGCATCTGGTTATATATGTAATAGAAAAATATCAGGGAAATATATGGCTTGATCTGTGTGAGAATTCCAGTTTTGCATTTTAGTCAGAAAAAAGACCAAAACAAATAACCCCGAAGGGTATAAAAATATTTTCATTTTAAGCTTTTAAAAGTTTTTCTCTTAATATTTATAAAATTCTAGTGAAAAATGCTGTTGTCAAACAAGAAAATAACGTTGTTTTTAAATGTTCAAAATTAACTGTTTCAGCTTTACTCAAAACAAAGCATTATGTTTTGATAAGACTGTGAAATTAAGCATGAAGAGGCATTTAAAAGCACATCAGGACAAAAATGTGGTATAGTGTAGTTTTCCCACTGTTCCTAGGAATTTGTTTAAAAACATAAGATGAAAAGTAAAGAAATTCATGAATCCCTTGCAAGCGATGGTTCTCTTTTCAGTAAGCTAATTCCTGTCTTTGTGCATCTTTCTACAGTAATTCTCACCACACACGCAGTTCACACCCCATTCTGTGATTATTCACATCCCATCCTTCCCCCCCCGTGCAATATCTACTGTACTTATTCTATGGTACTATGTATTAGATGTTTCTAGGAGGAAGAAGAAGCTGAGAGGTGTGGGCGGTAGCTTTGTTATTGTATATAGACTAAGCTTGAGAAATAAGCTCTATCACTATGGCAATAAACTTCAACTTGCCATGTGCCATTGTAAGGTTTTAAAATTCAGCTTTTCTTTCTTTTATATAAATTGTAACTAACATATAAACAATGAAAGAACAAGTGAGTGTTGATTTACAGCTCAATTCTGCAAAGCATATCAAGCTTAATTCACAGATCTCATGATGTTGAAAAATGAAGAAAAACTGAGAAGGAACAAAAGAGGAAGAAAGAGGAGGGGGAAGAAAAAATGAGGCTGAATACTTGTGTATTATTTTCTTTCTTGAGAACGGTTTTGTTAGTTTCACCTGTATAAACTTCAAATTAATTTCGCTGAGCAGATAAGTTACTGCTAACTTTGAGGTTTGGCACGAAGAAATGAAATACACTTTTCCACTCATTGCTTAGTTTCAAGCATGTGACTGAGTGTTGTAATTCATTCACTGAATAATTGGGACTGTTTATGGGACTGTTGTTAAGCTTTCAACTCTTTCAAGTATTTAGCTGTACCCAAACAACTGACAGGATGTAGAAAAAAAAATGCATGTGCTGTCCTTAAAGCTGAGCCTTACTAATAACAAATTGCTGGTGGAATAATGGTTTGGATCATTAGTAAAATAAAGATGGCTACACGTATCTTCGTACATACAAACAAGAGTGTGCATTTACATACATGCATACACACACACAATGTTATAGAAGAGTTCTTCTTGTTTTCTTTTAGTCTAATTACCATGGCTGTATACTCCTGTAATGCTGTGTACAGGGATACTTTACACACCTACTGATTGATTACATTGCCATCACAAAAACTTCTAAAAGAACCGTATTTTTAGAACCAAGACACTGATCTTATTCTTTATTTTGTTTTAATAGCAGTGGGAAAAAAATGCAGTGTGAGATTCCTGGAAAAAGTAGCTTCCTAAGATGATGTGCTTTCTTCTGGGGGGATACAATACTAGATGAGACCAATTGGGAAATTGATTCAAGTCCTCTGTCATAGCATCTTCTTTGGTCTGCATGTAATCCTTTTCCGTTGATGGAGCAAAAAATTTATGTGGCTGTTATAAATTGAATGGTTTAATCAAAAGTGGTAGAAGAAATTAAAAGAAGCAAAAAGAGAACAAATTGTTTTTGTATTGCAAATGATTCAGTTTACATCTGTTAGCTGAAAAGGAAAACTAGGTTAAATACTCTAAGCATTGTTCTTCATGCTATCAAGTGATTCAGTTTTATAGTACTAGATCTCCTTCTATTTTTGAGAGAGAACCAAGCTATGATGGATGTGCATGTGTGTGGTCTTTTGACTCCTTTACTTCCCTGGCTACTGTGTGTGCAGTGCACCAGTAAGGACAGTTAATATCTATGTGGCCAGCCTACTGTTCTTATTCTTCTTATCTCCCTTACTTTTCAACTCACAGGTGGTCTTTTCTCCCCCCCCCCATCAAATTAGAGCTTTCATTGTAGTGACAGAAGCCATTAGGCAACAAGGAAGCTGATTACCGAGTATGGTGAAAATAATTGCATATGAGTCCATCAGACCATTTAGGGGAAATTTGTGTTTTCTCTGTTTATCAGTGAAGAATTCAAATGGCCAATATTCAGAAACTCATTATTTTTAAATGAAAAGATTGATCTGATTATGAACACCAAGAACTTTCCTGAAGTTAATCACACAAAATCAGTATTTTGCATTGGTTTTGACAGAATGATTTGCTATTTTTTTAATTCTAAATGAGATAGCCATTGCTTTTCTTTCAAGATTGCAATTCTGCTATTGTGTACCATAATCATCTATGTAATTTCCTCACAAATCTTTTACTACTTAAACATACAATCATCTGAATTGAAAGTAACAAGAGGTTTGTTTGCGGACTGAGTAATATGGAATCCTTTTGTGATATTGTTTCAGGGGCAATAACTCATGACTGATATGTGGGAAACAGCAAACAGATGATCAGGGTTTAGGAAGTTAAGATTTTGATGTAATGATGCATACCTTTTTCTTTTTTTCCCCTACTGTCGTGGGTTTAAAGAA
>VWYK01032393.1:0-16938 GCA_013399775.1 Semnornis frantzii | reverse complement strand
GGGGAGGGGGAGCACTGCTCTCCAGGCAGCTCCGAGAAGGACGCCCTATATGTTTCCTAAGTGCTAAACCCAAGGGAAATTACTTCATCAAAACCCGATCCAGACCACAGTAATGAAGACTGTGATGTAGCCAGTGTTCAACCATGTTGACTTTACAGTACTGGAATTAATCCATCTGCATTGCAGCTCGGTGAAATCACTTCCAGCCTGTAGCAACTCCGGGGCTGACTTCATCCTTGCAGCCCCAGATGCAGAGCCCTCGGAGGTGGGGGAATTACGGAGCGGACCCGGAGGCCGTTCTGGGCGCTCGGTGACGGACGTCTGTCTTCACGGGCATGGCAAATGGCTCTTGGGGACTATCCTACAGCTCCACCAGGCTTTTTGGAGGCCACGCTCCTCTGCTCTGCTCCCTGCAGGGCTGGAGACAGGGAGATTTGCTGCTTCACTCTCCCTGAGGGAGATTGAACAGTTTGAACCCCAGGGATCTTAGCGTGGGTTGTCCGGGAGGCAAACTCAGCCCCATGCTGTCAGCTGTAGCTTGTGCTTCCTTGGAGAGCTGCTGTGCAAGCACAGGGCAATTCCCTGCTGCAGGAAGTCCCAGCTGCTGCCATCGTGGCAACCTTTTAAAAAGGCAGCTATCTTTAAGATTGAGTGGGTTTCTGCTCTTAGCACTCTGGCTGCAAGTGTCCTCCTGGGAGCTGGTCTCAGTTTGTGGAGCATCTCTAAGGGTGCTGAGATCAATCTCAATGAAGCCGAGAAAAGCAGAAATATCTCCAGGCCTGCACATGCAGTCTGCTGCCCACCCTCATTCCACTTCCTTTTCCTTGTAGCTTTTATTAGCATTTTCTCAGTAAAAATGCAATTGCCTTCCCTTGGTAGTTGCTGCAGAGCAGAGGAACCTTTCCTACTTGTGAAAATAAGGAGCTTCTGCAAAGGGAAAGCCACCACAAACCTCCTGATTTTGATGGGGTTTATTCAATGAAAAAAAAAAAAAAACCAAACCAAACAAAATACAAAACTCCCTGGGGATCAATACTGACTCCTGGAGTTGAAAGCCCCAAGCCCTCCCTTGCACTGATGGGGTATGTGGGGGTATGATGCCCCAGGGATCCCTAGGAGCTCCTGCCACTGGGGTTTGATTGGCAGCAGGGTCTCCAAGCCAGAGAGATCAAGTCAAGGGGACTGAGTACTGGAACACAGAATCCCAGCGTGGTGTGGGTTGGAAGGGACCTCGGGACATCATCTAGTCTAAACCCCATGCTAAAATAGGCTCACTCACAGCAGCTTGCCCAGGATGAGGTCCAGGTGGGTGTGGAATGTCTTTGGCAAAGGAGACTCCGCAGTTTCTCTGGGCAGCCTGAGCCAGGGCTCCAGCACCCTCACAGTAAAGTTTTTCCTTATGTTTAGATGGAACCTCTCATTTTCCAGCTTGTGTTTCTTACTCCTTATCCTATAACCAGACACCACCGAAACCATCTTCATGGCCCCTATCCGTTAGCTATTGATCAGCACTGAGCAGATACCCTCTCAGCCTGCTCTTCTCCAGACTAAATACCTCCAGATCCCCAGAGCTGTACCTCCTCAGAGATGCTCCAGGCCCCTCAGCATCTCTGTAGACTCCACTGGACTCCCTCCAGTAGTTCCCTGTCCCTCTTGAACTGGGGAGCCCAGAAATGGGCCCAGTACTCCAGAACTGGCTCTGCTAGGGCAGGGCAGAGGCAGCTCATATCCATACAGCACAGGGAAATCATTGGAAATTTATCAATGCTGATCTTTCTGGGGAGCNACAGGCAGGAATGTTCTTAAATAACAAGTGTCACAACATAACCTTTCTCATTTTTAACCTGGGGAATAGTGCTGAGTAAAAATATCATCTAAAACTTCTCTAACTCCTCATCTCCATTCTGCAAAACACTAAGAGAAAACAAATGGAATATCTAATTCTTTCTGGAGAGCAGAGCTGTGCCAGAGCTGAATTTGACTGAAACAGATCCCAGTCTCAGCTGTGAACATGGAAACAAATTGGAATGTTTACTGATGAACTTGACCAACTCTGAGAGGAGCAGTAACAAGTGAATGCAGTGAGGAATGATTGAGTTACCCAGGCCACAACTCCCCTCACCTCTGTGTATGTATGCATGTGCCTGCCTGCTTGTATGTGAAACAGCTGTGAAGCTTTGATCTTAGCCAAGGCTTCTGGTAGCACAATATTATAATAATATGTAATATTATATTAATATATATAAATATATATTATATATAATAATAATCCTAGTGTGGCCCAACTTACCACCTATGGAGCAGTGATACAACTGTGACGTTCTTTCAAGACAGAAAAGATTGACTGAAGATTGAGGTGTNGGTGTGGGTTGGAAGGGACCTCGGGACATCATCTAGTCTAAACCCCATGCTAAAATAGGCTCACTCACAGCAGCTTGCCCAGGATGAGGTCCAGGTGGGTGTGGAATGTCTTTGGCAAAGGAGACTCCGCAGTTTCTCTGGGCAGCCTGAGCCAGGGCTCCAGCACCCTCACAGTAAAGTTTTTCCTTATGTTTAGATGGAACCTCTCATTTTCCAGCTTGTGTTTCTTACTCCTTATCCTATAACCAGACACCACCGAAACCATCTTCATGGCCCCTATCCTTTAGCTATTGATCAGCACTGAGCAGATACCCTCTCAGCCTGCTCTTCTCCAGACTAAATACCTCCAGATCCCCAGAGCTGTACCTCCTCAGAGATGCTCCAGGCCCCTCAGCATCTCTGTAGACTCCACTGGACTCCCTCCAGTAGTTCCCTGTCCCTCTTGAACTGGGGAGCCCAGAAATGGGCCCAGTACTCCAGAACTGGCTCTGCTAGGGCAGGGCAGAGGCAGCTCATATCCATACAGCACAGGGAAATCATTGGAAATTTATCAATGCTGATCTTTCTGGGGAGCTTCCTGAGTTGTTACAACTCTCTGAAAGCAAAATTTAAGAGCCTATA
Source organism: Semnornis frantzii (assembly GCA_013399775.1). Classification (NCBI taxonomy): domain Eukaryota; kingdom Metazoa; phylum Chordata; class Aves; order Piciformes; family Ramphastidae; genus Semnornis; species Semnornis frantzii. The sequence goes on along the minus strand of VWYK01032393.1, from coordinate 13,956 downwards.
TAAGGATAAAGGTAAATGCCTCCCATAAGTGAGGGCATCTGCTCACCACTTTGAGGGTAAAGCACAGTGCAAGGGCAGGGAATGGCAGGAAAACTTCAGGGTGCAGGCGAAGTGCAAACTGTGAGAATATCTAAAACGATTTCTCAGTCCTTGCACTCTTTCTGGGCTTTTTGCTGTCTTCCCTAACCCCTGTCGTGTAATTTAATTAAGTTTGTTTAATTTCTTTTTTAAAAAAATGCATGTGGGACTGGTAAACTTAATTAAAAAGAAACATTGGTAAGCAGCCTGATACAGCCATAATTTGATTTAAAGTGCTGGATGATACCAACATTAGAAATGTAAACCGAGATGCCCTCTTTTATTTTTCTTTTTTTTGGGGGGGTTAAAACAGAGCTCTAAATGGAATTTAAAATACTCCATTTGCAGCAGGCTTTTAGAGCTGGGGTTAATTGTGAAGGATTTCTTCCTCCTGCTCTGTTGCTGTAGGGCTTTTTTTTCTTTTTCTTTCCAGTGGGGTAAGAATTGTTTGCTGGATGGGCTGCACTTGGGGGGCTGCACACGAGCCAGGCTGCAGTACCTTTGCCTGTGTAAGGCAAAATCCCAGCTGCCAGAGCTCCCAGGGAATTCGCAGGGATATTAGGGATAATTTAGGTTTATTTCTGGAGTTATCTGCTGGATGTCAGAGAAGTTTATACCCAGCAGCAGTCAGAGAGGGAGAAGCTGTCACCGGAATCTGTTTGTGAAGCTCTCCTAGATGTGAACCAGCAGAATGTGATAGAACACCACACGCTGCTGTGACCAGCCCTGCAGTCGTGTCTTTTGCTGAGCCTATTTTAAATCTCAGCAAGTCCAGCTCCTGGCCCTCAAGACCAGATGCTGGATTCAGCAGAGGATTCAATCAGTTCATACATCCCACACCATCAAGTCCAGATATCCTGCATCGACCCCACTAAATCCTTCCAAAATCTCCCTGCTGGGGTCCTGCTGGAGCCAGGGATTCACACTCTGAGAGAGAAAAATACTTCGGGAGTCTGAGAACTGTCCCTAGCACCATGGCAGGCAGTGTGGGGTCGGGCACTGGATCTCCTCTCTGCCTTTGAGCCTGCACTGAGGGACGGAGCTGAATGTGAGGGCTGGTGTGGAACGACAGCGACTTCCCTGCCCAGCCAGTTGCTGTTTGCAGAGGGAGAGAAAAGCTTTTCCCGGCGGCGAGGCCGCTCCAGCCAGTGCCTGAGTTTAGCCTTTCCTCTGAGTTATTTGCAGCAAGATTCAGGCCACGATAGAGGGGGGTGGGTGATGGGAAGCACAGCTTCACCTTACAGGGTGAAGGGAAGCCCCTTCCTTAATGATCCATAAGCACTGGAGATGATTATTGGCTTTGCCATCGGCGTCTTTCTGGAGCTGGGCAGTTTTACAGGCTGCACCAGTGTGAGTTAAGCACAAACTACAACCAGAGCTGAACCAAAATAAGGAGAATTATTGAGCAAATACTCAAATCATAAATAAATAAAAGAGTAAGTAACACTGTCAGTAAGTTTCACTATCAGTATCTCACTAAGTATATTTTACTGGTTGTTTCCTTAAGCCATGGATGTAGCTCTTCTGGTGACCATCAGGCAGTGGACTCAGGCAGACTTAATTCAATTCCACTTATGTGAATGAAAAAAAAATACATCTAAAGTTATTAATTTAAAAAAAATATGACAGGCACTATTCTTTCCCCTTGATATTTTTTGTTTGTTTGTTTCTTTTAAATTTAATAATAAATAACAATTCTGCTGTCCCTTCCTTGCTTTCAAACCCTCGGCAAAAGGGAAAGATCAGCCGACAGACGCGGAGCTAAAGCCGAGACGAGAAAGAAGAGAAACAAAACCACTGAAAGCAAAAAATCACCATTTTCCTTCAACTGCACCTGACTGCAACAATCTGAGACCTGATAAAAAGCACAGAGGCCAAGCCAGGAAGCATTGCAAGTTTTTAATTGAACTTTCTTCCTTTCAACTTAAAACTTCACAGAACTTTATGGTTGAGAAACCGTCCAAGAGCTCTCTGCACAGCGTCGGCTTCGGCACGTGTGAAATCCCAGAGTGGGGTTTGCAGGATTCTCAGCAGTAAAAGACATTTCCTATCAGCAAAATACTGAAGACAAAGATATTTCCTATCAATAAAATATTTCCTTGATCAATAAATTTGCCTTGCAAATTCCTGCCAATGTGTTGCTGTTTTTAGTGGACGTAAACAAACTGAGATCGTTTTCAAAGCGGAGTTTGTTCACACATCCCAGTAACAGCCAGGAGTCTGCAGGCTGGTTTGGGAGTGCAGGCAGCAAACCTCACAGCTCCACAGCCCAGTCAGGCACCCAGGCACAGAACTCAGACCCCTCTGCCCATCAGAGCTCAGTCACGGATCTCAAACTCCTTTTCCTATCAGAGCTCAGTCACAGATCTCAAACTCCTTTTCCTATCAGAACTCAGTCACAGATCTCAAACTCCTTTTCCTATCAGAGCTCAGTCACAGATCTCAGACTCCTTTTCCTATCAGAGCTCAGTCACAGATCTCAGACTCCTTTTCCTATCAGAGCTCAGTCACAGATCTCAAACTCCTTTTCCTATCAGAGCTCAGTTACAGATCTCAAACTCCTTTTCCTATCAGAGCCCAGGCACAGATCTCAAACTCCTTTTCCTATCAGAGCTCAGTCACAGATCTCAAACTCCTTTTCCTATCAGAGCCCAGGCACAGATCTCAAACTCCTTTTCCTATCAGAGCTCAGTCACAGATCTCAAACTCCTTTTCCTATCAGAGCTCAGTCACAGATCTCAAACTCCTTTTCCTATCAGAGCTCAGTCACAGATCTCAAACTCCTTTTCCTATCAGAGCTCAGTCACAGATCTCAAACTCCTTTTCCTATCGAGCCCAGGCACAGATCTCAAACTCCTTTTCCTATCAGAGCTCAGTCACAGATCTCAAATTCCCTTTCCTATCAGAGCCCAGGCACAGATCTCACAATACTTTTCCCATCAGAGCCCAGTCACAGATCTCAAACCCCTTCTCCTCTCAGAGCTCAGTCACAGATCTCAAACCCCTTCTCCTGTCAGAGCCCAGAGATCTCAGACTCCTCTTCCTATCAGAGCCCAGACACAGATCTCAAACCCCTTCCCCTGCCCAACAGCCCAGGCACAGACCTCAAACTCATTTTTGTGTCACTCAGCCACATTTGTCAGCCACAAAGACAATTTTTGGTTGGTCTTAATTTGTTAGCAATCCCCCTACTCACATTTTACTATTGCTATAAACTGCAGGGAGGAAAAAAAAAACACTGCTGTATTTGGAATATCTGCTCCCTGTGATTTGCTGGAGCACAGACACTCCTCATCTCTTGGCCATAACCTGTGCTGTAACAACCAGAGGAGAACAGATTTTCAGCCCTCTTACCTCCAAACTCCAGCTGCCTGGACAGGGTAATGCAAACCACATTGTGGTGGTCTTTCAGGCAGTGCCATGGCAGGGATGGCCAAACGTCTGCAGGCAGCCTCAGAGCCGTGGCTGCTCTTTCAGATGGGGAAAGGACTGCTCCGAGGCAACTGGGATTCATCATCCACAGCTAATCGAGCTCTGGTGGGAGCTGCTCAGCGAGTAGGAGGGTTGCTGTCTGCCAGCTTTCTGCATCAGGCAGAGAGTGCTGGTAGCATCTCCTGAGGGGGACACAATGGCAGTCATTTAGGTTGGAGGTGACAGGAGAAGGGGTGATGGTTTTGAACCAAAAGAGGGAGATTTAGACTAGAGAGAAGAAAGATATTCTTGACACTGAGGGTGGCGAGACACTGGCACAGGTTGCCCAGAGAGGTGGTAGATGCCCCATCCCTGGCAATACTGCAGGTCAGGTTGGATGGGGCTCTGGGCAACTTGCTCTAGATGATGTCTTTGCTCCCTGTAGGGAGGGTTGGAACTAGATGACCTTTATAAGCCCCTTCCCACCTAAACCATTCCATGAGTGAGATTATTGAGCCTGATGATTCTGCCTTAAGCATCTTCTCTGATGCATCTGAAATGCTTGGGGGTGGCCACTGCTCTTATGCAGCTCCCTGCTGGTCCTCACTCACAGCACCACTCTGCCCATGCACTGGGCAGTGCCCAGTGAGCAATGTTAGCAAATCCACCATGAAAGTACATTAAATACAAGATTTGAGTTCTTCCCTGTCCTCCAGTGGTGAAGCTGTGCTGCAGCCAAAGCTTTCCTGACTCCTCAGGATGTGCAGAGCAGCAGTATTTGGTTTCCTTGGTGCTGAGCTCTAGCATCTTTTTTGGTGAACTGGATGAGTTCTGTTCCATACAGAAGTGCTTTAACTTTGTGAAATGTAGGACAATAAAGCTGCACAAATGAAGATGAAATCCAAACCCACACAGTCCAGCCCCCTACAGCTTACAGAAACTCTCCTACTGCCTGCTATGAAGTCCACCAGTCCAAGCAGGGAGGCAGGGCAGAGTTTAGTCCAAGTACAGGTGAGCTCCTGAGGTGACACCCAAGGGGCTGCAGCTCTGGGCTAGGACTGTTGCAGCTCCTGTCACACTGCACTGGGTGCTGGAGCAGCTCCTGAGAAACCTCTGCAGGGCTATTTTTTGGAGAAAAACCTCAAGGCCACAGGGGATGTTTATGTTCTGGGGTAAGATTCATTTTAAAAACATTTTTTTATTCAACTCAAACTACTTCTCCTGTAGCTGTCTGACCTTTGGGGGCAGCGTTGTAGCAGAAGTGAAACCTACCCTGTCGCTTGGTTCAGGGCTGTGCTCAGTCCTAAACCTTCAAACGTTGGATTGCTAATGAATTACCAAGACTATTTCAATGTCCCCCAGGTTCCCCTCAGTACACTTCTGCACGTGGAGGGGCTATTTCCTCCAGGAACTGGTGGGCATGGGTAGGCTGAAAGGTAATATCACCCCAAACACAACCAGATGTGCAAAAACATACACAACTTTTCGATGGCTAAACCCCTCTGCAGAGCCAAAACCAGCCTCAGCTGCTAGTTCCAGGTCTTAAGGGTTAGAAAAAGGGAAGTGTTTTTGTGTGTGAGCTACAGTCAGAACTCAGCCTTCTGGGCAAGACCGACAGGGCAGAGTAATACTGAAGGCAGATGCTCTGGATGAAGGGTCTCAGCTGAGTTTTCAGGGCCCTGGTGCCCAGAGGCACAGTGTGAGGATTTCAGGGCTCAACCAGTGTCTTTTTTTGCCTCCTAATAGGGTTTCTCAGGGATATTGTTTCCATACTGCAGTGTGAGTGCAGCCCAGCCAGCCAACCAAATCTTGGGCTGCATCAAGAGCAGTGTAGGCAGCAGGGCAAGGGAGGGGATTCTGCCCCTTGGCTCTGCTCTCCTCNGGAATGCCAGGACAAGGGGCAATGGGTTTGAAGTGTGAGAGGGGAGATTGAAAGTGGATGTTAGGAGGAAGTTGTTTGCAGTGAGGGTGGTGAGACACTGGCACAGGTTGCCCAGGGAGGTTGTGGCTGCTCCCTGCCTGGAGGTGTTGAAGGCCAGGTTGGAGGAGGCCTTGAGTGAGCTGTGCTAGTGGGAGGTGTCCCTGCCTATGGCAGGGGGTTGGAACTGGATGATCCTTGAGGTCCAACCTTACCATTGTATGATTCTATGATTTTTAAATTGCAGCTTATCCGAAAGCAATATGTGAGAGGAGGAGCTCAGATCAACATGTGGCAGACCACAAGGAAACATTCTGTCACCTCCAAATGCTCCCAGTTCTGCAGCATCGGATGAAGGATGGAAAAACTCTTTGCAGATCACAGCAAGCCCAGCTGGAGCAGAGAGTTTTGCATTTAGGATGGAAAGATCTTTCCTCTAGCACCTACACGTTTGACTTGCTTTGGTGCTGGGAAACCTTAGACAGGAAACAATAGCTAATGAGCACTGCTCGTGTCCAGGATGGCTCTGGTGGCCCCCAGGGGTGTGCCTGGAGTCTTGGAGCTGGGACAGAAGAGGCTGAGGGGGAAGTGCCGCAGGAATGGTGTTGGGTGAGGGTAGCAGACCTGGGGGAAAGACTCAGCCCAATCGTGAAGAGTTGAGGAGGGGCTGCTCCTTCCAAGCCAAGAGCCCCCATTCCTCACTGAATGCCAAGGGATGCTTGGACAGAGTCAGTTCCACCCCAAGCTGCAGCTCTCAGACATCTCACCTTGTTTTTACATTACCTAAGCTCAGAGCTTGTTTTGCAGACCAAATGTTGCTGGGATTTGAATTTATGGCCACGGAAGGTGTTGAGCCACCAAGCCAGATGGTTATTTGCTAATTTTGATGGTTTGGAGTGGTTTTTGGATCTCAGCACCACTGCCCACGTTTGCAAGCAGGAGAAAGCCATAGGTTGAACTGTTTCATCTGTGAAATCACTGCATGGTTTTCTTCTTCCCTGATTGAAGAGGATGGCTGCAGTCGGGGCTGGACAATTTACAGTCCGCAGCCCGTGACCCAGTGCAGCCAGAAGGAAGCTTGGGAAAGGGAGATAGCACCATGGAGAAAGGTTTCCCTATTCTCTGAGCTGAAATCCATCATGTTGACCGATTCAGCTAATGCTGATTTTCTTCTCCTCCTCCAGCTGCAGACTTCCTATCACAGCGACCCGGACATCGGCGTGTGCAGATGCCTTTGCTCCCTTTGCTCACTGGGTGCTATGGGGTGGCAAGTCAATCACATGGACTTATTACTTTAAAATTAAACCCAGAAAAGAGTATCCATCATCCCTACAGGGACACGTGAGAAAAGCAGAGTCTCACCCAGCTCTGTGCAGGGAGTTCATGAGGTTTTAATTTCAGACACAAANGGGGGGAGGTGACATCACCCTCCTCCAGAAACTTCATGCACTTCTTTTCCTTGTTTTTAAAGCTATTCCTTTACATATCTGCTGACAGATATTTGTATTGGCAGATCCTGTGAAGCAGCCAGATTACATCTTTGCAAAAGTCGCTTCCTCAACCAAAGTCCTCCTCCAAGCAACTCCAAAAAAAACCCAACATTGGTGCTTGGAAGATGAGTGAAAGTTTCCCTGCAAACCTTCTGATTTGTTGTCCTTCTCCCTTTCCATGCTTTTACTCTCATCCCTCTGTATTTGCATTTAGGACACTAATTAGCTGCAATGACAAAGGATAGAACAGCAAAGCAAAGTGGAGTTTCTCCACAGCTGGTTGGTCTCTCCCAGGTGTGGGCTCAGTTTAAGGCCAGTGTTTGTGTTTAGCTCTCTAGACAGGGATAGAAAAGTCTCAAACCTACCTTGGGGTCAGCTCCTCCAAAAAAACAACAAAAAAAAGTGCTGGTGGTGCAGAGACAGCATCAGTGGAAACAAATCAGTCCTTACAGTTTCCAATCCAACAGCTGCAGAAACACTCTGCACCAGAACTGGTGGGACCAGGAATGAATCCTGACACCTTGTTGGGACCCACCTTCTCCAAGCACAGTGAAGAGGAGAGCAAAGCTTATATTGCAGACACCAAGATTGGGTGAGATACAAGAAAAAGCCCCCAGATCCCTGCAATTGCTGCATGAATAAACCTGGATGTCCCTGACAGGAGTGGTTTTTGCAAGCCAGCCTGCAGGGCAGGCTGTTGGTTGCACCATGAATGATACTGCCACAGACCATGAGGTTCCCAGCACCCCCTGCCTGGCCCAGCCATGTGGCATCACTTCCTTATGGAATGAGCCTCAATGTTGTGCAGTCTTAGCCTTCATGTGCATTCCAGTATGCAGGCAAGTGGCTGTGGGACACTGCTGGGGCAGAGATGATAGAAGAGAGGCAGCTATTGCAGCTTGTTACCTTAGGAGGTGGGCATTGAGCCCAGTGGTGATGACTCTGCTTGGGTCATGTGTTGGTTCTGATGGCCCTCACCTTTGCTACCCCCAAATCTTGGTGATCTCAAGAGATTTTTTCCCATTTTTGCCTCAGAGCAGACAATGTGGCCACCAGAGGACCTACCCCTTGGCACCAGTACCGAGCTGATGTCTCATGGTACCCAGTCACTATTTAAAGTGAAGCAAAGCAGCATGCAGCCTTCACCTTGCAAAAATAACCCCAGCTTCCTCTTCATGCAGGCTTTTTGCCCTCAGATTGCTGCCTGGGGAAGAACTTTCTGCTGCTAAGGTTTCCCACCTCCAGGATGCTGCATGGCCAGACCCTGTCTGGCCCCAGCGCTGAGCAGAGAGTGCAGGAAACACCTCCCCAGGCCCATGTGGCTTTGCTCCTGCCCAGGAATATAGAATAACTCAGTATCAGCTTCCCCATAACTGTTTCAATTTCACTTCTCCTGTGTGGTTTCTCTGGCAGCCAAAGGCAGAACTCTGGCTGTTCCTTCCCTGAGCTCCACTGGGGAGAAGACAGGGGTGGCCCCTGGGACACAGGGTCCTGCAGCTCACGAGGCTCATGTAGGGTCACCCCTCCTTCCCCTGCACCTCTTCACCATGGTAAATCCAGGTGGAAGACATTTTAGTGCCATTCTAAGGGTTTTCTGCTCTGCCCATATGGTGAATTTTGCTCTTTCTAAATCCCCCAATATTGCACATTCTTTGAGTATTTTCTTTAAGTATTATGAGAAAAGTTCAACACGGCAGGAATTTTTCCCTTTGCTTAGAGGGGAGGGGAAGGGGTCAGGTTTTGGTCTTATTTCTCAGCTCTGAAGAAGTCATGATGAAGGAAAAGTGGTGGGAAAGCTGCTGGGTGGAATGACCAAGCTGCTGCTGGTGGCTGGAAAAGGGATGGAGCAACTTCTCCTCGCTTCGCTCTTCACACACAGGCACCAGCCAGAGGAGCAGAGGTTTTCCAGAGTTCATTATGGGCAAAATAAGACAGAGGATGAAATCGAAACTTCTCTGTGGGACTGGACATTGGAGAAAGGAAAGGAAAACAATCTCCCAAGTGCTGTTTCAAGCTACTACAGGTGTTTTCTGCCAAGATTTACTTAGTTCTCAGGAGTTTCTGTTTAAAAGATTGGCTTTTAGGAAAGAAATATTTATTAACTTGCTAATGAGTAATTAGTTAATGACTGCTATAAAGTGCCAGTTACATTGACAGAAATTAAAGTTGGACATTGCAGTTTCCAGTTCCTGGAGAATCCAAACTGGTGTTATTTCAGCCCACAGAAGGGTTACTCAGCTAAAGATTACATCCACCCCAGCTGCAGCCAGAGCATTTAGATACTGATTTATTAGGGCTTTCATAGAATGGTAAGGTTGGAAGGGACCTCAAGGATCATTCAGTTCCAACCCCCTGCCATAGGCAGGGTCACCTCCCACTAGCACAGGGCACTCAAGGCCTCCTCCAACCTGGCCTTGAACACCTCCAGGCAGGGAGCAGCCACAACCTCCCTGGGCAACCTGTGCCAGTGTCTCACCACCCTCACTGCAAACAACTTCCTCCTAACATACAGTTTCAATCTCCTCTCTGACACTTCAAACCCATTGCCCCTTGTCCTGCCATTGCAAGCCCTTGTCAATAGTCCCTCCCCAGCCTTCCTGGAGCCCCCTTCAGATCCTGGAAGGCTACTCTAAGGTCTCCTGGAAACCTTCTCCAGGCTGCAGAGCCCCAACTCTCTCAGTCTGTCCTCACAGCAGAGCTACTGCAGCCCTCTGAGCATCTTGGTGGCCTCCTCTGGACCCACTCCAGCAGTTCCATGTCCTTCCTGTGCTGGGGGCTCCAGAACTGCACCCAGGACTGCAGGTGGGGTCTGAGGAGAGCAGAGCAAAGGGGCAGAATCCCCTCCCTTGCCCTGCTGCCCACACTGCTCTTTACCAACACTCCTGACCTTCCATCCTTTTCTTGTGCCCTTAGTGGCAGCTCCTTGCAGCACCCTGTGCCATCCATAAGTTGTTTTGTTTTTTTCTCTTCCAAGGAAATGATAATATTTGCACATTGGAATATTAAGTATTAGTGAGGATTTCTTTGTGTCAGGTTTATCCCTGTTAGATTTGAGGCAGCACATTCATTTATATTTACAACTTGACAAGGAAAGAGGCTGAGATATGGGGGGGGAAACAGATTATTTATTTACTGGCAACTGGGAAAGTGGAAAAATCCAAACTGGGCTATGAGCTCTAGAATTAAAACTGAGCAGTGTGTGAGAACATCATTGAGTCAAACCTAAAGTACATTTTAGAGCAGAGGAAAGATTTTGACAGGGAAGATGTGAGGGTAAATATGGGTGGTATGGGAAGGATGTACAGGGAAAAGGGACTGCCCAGGGCTTCGCTGCTTTACTTGCTCCAGCTGAGTCTCTGCAGAAGCAAAGTTCTCAGAATCTCAGAATCCCAGCATGGTGGGGGTTAGAAAGGACCTCTGCAGATCTAGCTCAAGCTCTCTGATAAAACAGGTTGCCCAGGATCACAAGAAGTGATCCCTGAGTTTTTCCTCTTCTTCAGATGGTACTTCCTCTGTTCTGGCCTGTGCCTGTTGCCTCTTCTCCTGTCAGTGGGCACCACTGAAAAGAGCTTGGCTCCATCCTCTTGCTGCCTGCCCTTTAGATATTTAGAAGCATGAAGAAGCTCCCCTTTCATTCCTCTCATTTTCAGGTTAAAGAACCACAGGGAGCTCAGCCTTTCCTCATCAGAGGTGCTTCAAGCCCCTCATCATCTTTGTAGCTTCTGCTGGATTCTCTCCAGCAGTTCCCTGTCTCACTGGGGAGCATAGAACAGTACTCCAGATGTGGCCTCACTAGGACAGATTTACACCATCCAAAGGGATGGTTTAAGAAACATCCCACTTCACATTCACCCAAGTGGGTGTAAGATGTGCCCACCCCTGTTAGTAGCCTTGAGAACTTGTCACCTGCTTCCATGTTGGAGAATTGATCACTGAGATTCTGTGATGGGAGTCAAGGCTTGTCTAATGGTACATAAGGACACATCACTGCATACCTCTGATCAGGAACTGCAGGTTTGGAAACCAATATTTTTTCCTCTAAATGCTAAAAAAGGGGGGATTTTGTTACTAGCAATTTGTCAGGTAGAAAACAAATCACTTTGCAAGTTTATCTCTTAGAACTGAAAATGTTCCAGCACCGAATTTATAATCACAGCTTTGTATAAATCTGTGCCCTATTAAGCAGAGATAGAAAAGAGGAAACTCTTAAATACATAACTGAGTGCAGGTGATATTAAAATACCACCCCTAAGCCATGAGTTTGCTTTGGGGTTTTGCTTTGTTTGGGTAAACACAAAAGTAAACCTTGGCAAAAAAAAAAAAAAAATGAGCATAGCCTGAACACAATGAAACCTCCTCGAGCCTGTGCCTAAAGGGCTGAGGCAAGTCTGTGTTTGGGATTTACCTGTGCACTCCAATGGATTCATGGGCAGTATTAAAAGATCATTTCCAAGCTAAGCAAACATCTCTGGCCTATTGGATAACACTGGCTTTAAAATTAAGTTAGTTATTCTGAACTTGATGCCAAAAGCTTCCTTGCTCTGTTTTCTGGTGACACTAATATGTGACACTCCATCACATTGCTCAGGAAAGGCAATAAGATTACAGAGCCCACAAAGGCTTTCAGGCAGTCTTTGACAGGTTAAAGCTCTCCAAGCCCCCTGAAAACCCTCCTCTGACATATTAATTTGACCTAAACCCTCAAAATGTTCCTGATTATATCATCTCAACTGGGCTTTTTTTTATTTTTTTTTTTCCCTTTTGTGTTTTGATTTTCACTGTAGGAAATTAAAAAGGGTTGGTTGATCCCCAGCCAAGTCCTTGAAATGTGTTGCAATGCTTAAGGAAAGAAAAGATTACTCGAAATACTTTTTAATAATATGTCATGTCAGCAGAGATAAAGGTTCACACTTGATGCCCTCAGCTGGCTTCCATCAGCGCTGAGGAGAGCAGGCTCAGCCCCAGCCAGGTGCCAGGAAGGACCCACCATTCACCTTCCCTTGAAATCAGCAGCTCGTGCCTTAGTAATTATGAACATGTCTATGAAATTCGGTTTGTTTCTCTTAGTAAGAAGTAACAGAGTTCTGAAAAGATGGAGCTGATCCTGACTGGGCTGAGCTCAGGGAAAGATAGCCACCTAAAGTCTACCCCCCCCTGCCCTGTTCTCTCTTCCTTAGCTTTGTTCTCTCTTTCACGGCCCTGTTCTCAGTTCTCACCCCAAATGATAGGGATGGAATGGGCCCGAGAGCCCTGGGGCTGTTTAGCCTGGAGCAGACCGAGAGAGGATCTATTCGATGCCGAGCAATAGCTAAAGGGTGAGAGCAAGAGGATGGGGCCAGACTCTTCTGAGTGGTGCTTGGTGATAGGACAAGGGGCAACAGGCACAAACAGGAATGCAGAAGGTTCCATTTGAACATGGAGAGAAACTTTTTCACTCTGAGGGTGCTGGAGCCCTGGAACAGGCTGCCCAGAGAGGTTGTACAGTCTCCTTCTCTGAAGAGATTACAAACCCACCTGGACGTTGTGATCCTCGTAGCCTCTTGTCCTATCACTTGTTCCTTGGGAGAAGAGACTGAAAGCCACCTGGCACCAACCTCCACTGAGGGAGCTGTAGAGAGCAAGAAGGTCCTCAAGCCTCCTTTTTTCCAGGCTAAGCAACCCCTGTTCCTTCAGCCACTCCTCATGAGACTTGTGCTCTAGACCCTTCACCAGCTTTCTTGTCCTGTTTTGGACACAGTCCAGCACCTGAATGTCCTTCATGTAGTGAGTGGCCCAAAACTGAACCCAGAATTCCAAGAGTGGCCTCACCAGTGCCAAGTGCAGGGGAACAATCACCTCTCTAAAGCCCACCATAAACCATAAAGTGAGGAACATCCATGGAGTAGGGGTTTGAAGGTAGCACTATGAGCCTGGGACATGTAAACACACATCTGACAAGAGTTCTGCCAGATAGCAGCTGATGTTTGGTTTGGTTGTCTCCACAACAACGAGGCAGTTTTGGCTGCTGCCAGCCCAAGGCTTGGGAGAAATGTGTGCACCAGGGCTCCAACTCTGACAAATACAGCAAGAAACCCCGAGAAGTAGAAGTAGTTGGATATATCAGTGTTCTCTGGAGACTCCAGGAGTGCCTGGAAGTGGGACAGAGAGCTCTGCACCCCATCCTCTGCCCACCCTGAAGCCACTCATACTCCCCCCTCCCCCTGCCCCCACCACCTCAACCTGCTTTCTCAGCTGCCTGGTGAATTTTATCCCTTTCCATGTTTTTTTCCCGTTAAGGCTCATGTATCCCGGCTGACCTCCCTGGTGCAGGGAGAGGCAGTGAGGCAAGGGGTGCACATGGGATGGTGGGGAGGTGGACACCCACCCTGCTCTGCAGGAATATTGCTGCTTGCCTCCCCCCAAAAAACCCCGATCCCAGGAATCTGCCTTCAGTACCGGCTCTAGGGAGGATGTTGGGATGGAAAATAAATCAATGTGGGGCGTTCCGGCCTGGGAAGGGCCCCAAAATCACACCACGAACCCAGTACAACCCTTTGCTGTGCATCTTTACACACACACACAACGAGCTTGGACATCCCCCGGGTCCCCCCAGGGCCCGGCCGGGCGGCGCAGGGTTCCCAGGAACCGGCAGAGTGGAAACTCAGGATTGCTGCCCAAGTACGCGCAGCTGCCGCGGCCGGGCCGAGCTTTCGGCGGAGCCGCGGAAACATCCCGGGGGCGTGCGGGAGCGGACGGGGAGATCGGAGCCTTTACGACAGAGCTACCAGAAACTCAGAAAGCGAATAAACAACAAACGAAGCAGAAACGGGGGACGAGCTGGGGGGGAGGTGCTGGGGACACTGCGGGGATAGCGGCGGAACTGACCGGGGCAAAGCTCTGCCGTATCCAAGCCCGGAGCCACCCGGGGCGGCCAAGGCAGGCAGGAATCTTCCTCTCTTTTATTCTGCTTTTATCCTTCTTTGTCTTTTCCTTAATTTTATTTTATCTAATTTTTTCTCTATTTTTTTCCTTCTTTTTGCTATTTTTCCTTGCTTCTCCCCTTTCTCTTTTTTTTCTTTT
>VWYK01032382.1:274-10525 GCA_013399775.1 Semnornis frantzii | reverse complement strand
TACACTGAAGTTAGGCAGAGTATATCACTGTCGTTAATGAGAGAAGAGACAAGGCAAGGCTTAACATGTCTGAAAATCCTACCTGTAATCTCTATTGTGTATCTAAAACTACATTCTTGCAACTGACACAGGAAGAAGTGATGTCTGGAACTAAAAGCAATGGTATTAGTAAAGAGGAATCATTTTGAGAATCATGCAATCAGTGGAGAAAACCTTCCTAAGTTATCAAGAGAAGTATCAAGAATTAAGAAAGATATAACTGATGAAAAGAGAGAGGCAAGAAAATACAAACTGTCAGAAAAGTATCTCCAAACAGGTACAAGAATTTGGGAAATGATGCCATCCATAAATTGAAGCAAAAGTTTGATGTGAGGGAGTTCTAAAGAAAGTACATTAAACCTACTTTCTTAAATCCTAAATAGAAAATCTAACACACTGAATATATAAAACAATAGATTTAAAAAAAAAAACAATATCAAAGCTTCATGAGTTATTTGTATTTATGTACATACACACATATGCACAGACAAGCATCAGAAAAATCTTCAATAGCTGCCAAACCTTTGCAGAAGTGTTCAACAAACATATATACATAAGCCAGTTTTATTTTGCCCATGTGGCTGTGACTAAACTTGACTCACGACAATGACAAATGTTTCCATAACAACTAACACACTCTGAAATGGAAAAATGATAGAGAACTTATTTCTGAAAAGACAACATTTTACCCAATCCAGTAACCTTACAAATAACGACCTAACCATGTAAAATATTCTTTTGCTTTATATGATTCTTTGAATCCTCCTCTGGCAGCTGCTGTCCACTTAGCAGAAACAGTGTACAATATCCCCAACCTCCATTACCAGTGACATTTCACTGTTTGTATTGTTTGGCCATCAGCTGGTCTTTTCACATTACAGTGTATTCTGACTAAAATAGGCCAGATGTTGAAATTCAAATAATGAAGCACGTTGACTAGTCTTTTCCCAAGTCTTTTAGACCTACCAGATAGTTCTCAAAACAAAAGGAACAAAACAATGCCAGTAAGTTGAACATGAATCCAGATTGTGGCTTCAAGAGTCATGGTAACACATCTGCATATGTTGTCCATGCTTACAGCAGCAGACTTTACAAAGTACCATGCTAAGTCAAACAGATGTTCCACCAGAACTTGCTCTTGGTACACCTCTCCAGAATCCCAATGTCTTGTTTTTCCAGACAAGACTCAGGCCTAGAGTGCAGTCCACTGTCTTCTCAAACCACTTCCTTCTCTCTCAAAAAAGAACCAAGATGCCAGTGCACACCCAAATCAAGTCAGTTCTAGTATAGACCACAGCACTCACCTAGATCCAGAAATGCAGCCTACATCACTAATTTGGGTGCATCTATAAGGACTTTCCTGTCTCTTGTCAGTTTTCCAACAGAAAAAGTCACTTGGGAAAACAGGGGCTGAAAAGTTGCATGCACTGGGAAAGTAAGTCCCTTCCACCTAGAAGAAAAAGTGATCATGGGTACCAAGTTTTGTTTTTTGAAAAGAAGGCATCATAGACATTGTATTTTTTTTTTTTACACTGAGATATTTTCAGTGAAAATATTTCTGGAGAAATAAAGCTGCCTGATACTAATTCTTTCTTAGCATTTCTCTGTCTCCTATCCAAATATCAAGAGCTGCTCTCTGTTCAAGGCAAATTTTGTAGACATGAGAAAGGAGAGTTGAAAAAATTCAGGCTGAATAAGATTACAATTACTGAACAAAACACTTTCATCATCATGTATTTCACTGCTGCTTTTTGCAAACAGATCTAGCACAGAAGTAGCTGGGACTAGGAAGCTCAAATCTGGCAGAGATGTAGTGTTTAAGGAGTGCTTTTCAGCGTGCCAGTGAAGAAGCTTTGATTTAGTTACAAGTTTTAAAATAGAAACTGGTATATGCAAAACAGATTTTAAAACAGAATTCTTCATAATAACTATACCTTTTGCATATCAAAGTGAAGATTTGACCCAATAAATATCAAATATGGCAGGAGTTTATACCTGTCAGACTGATTAGGTATCAAATCATATGCAGAGGGCATCCCACACTCTATCTCAACTTTCCCTGAATCATATATAAACAACAGAAGGTAATATCAATTAATATTTAAAGATTCTAACATATTAGAAGAATGAGCTATGGTAAAAGTGAAATTTCTTCATACTAAGGAATGTTTACAAGAATGAAGCACAATTTATGACATCTTTCTAAAACATCTATAATAGATCTTTTTTCACTCTTCCAAATAATACAGTTGTTTTGTTTTTGGTTTGTTTGGTTTTTTTTCTCCAGTCTCTGGGAATACTTTTTGAAGCATAAGTACTGATTTCAGTTTGGATGTTACCAGCAGCTGGTATGTCCTCAGATACTTCTCACCATCTACAGCTATGGTTTTCTTGCTGTTGGGCAAGGAGTGATACATATATTGCCTGAGAATTTTGAAAGGAAACAGGAATGTGATTCCAAAAATAAAGTGTAAGAGATCACCTTGTCCACTCCAAAAATGGAATATCCTTGTCCACTTCATATGCTGAAGCCAGATTCTTCAAAGCAGGGGCCAGGGCCACATCCAGACAGCTCTAGAACATCTCCAAGGATGAAAACACTACAGCCTGCCTAGGCAACATGTACCAGTACTCAATCATCCTCACAAAAAAACCAAACAAACAAATTAAATACAATTTTTTCCCTTTTTTTTTTTTTTTAGAAAGGAGGAAGTTTACTTCTGTATGTTTAAGTATTTTTACTCTGTGAGGATTAAAGTATTGGTTGCTTTTGGAAAGAAGCCAAGGATGGTCTTTAATTATAGAGGCTGACTCAACTGGTGACACCTTAAAATAACAGCTTAATAGTTTTTGTTGTCTCAGTATCTTTGGGATTTATTTTAGTGATTAATTTATTTAGTGAATAGAGGATTTCCATTATAGTTCAGCCTGAATTTGCTGCATCATTATTTTACTTCCACCAGTCAAGAGATACTATGAGCTGAAACACAAACATCTTTATTAGAAGGCAAAATATATATATTTTTTTTTTGCATGGAGTATATGTAACTTATAAGGACAACATGTCAACAGAAGATAGCTACTGGTTGTTTTTCCTAGGCAGCAGGCTTAAAACATGATTCAGTTCGCACTTGGAAGCAGGATCTTTTAGATCCCATGGTAAAGGTTGATACTAGATCACAGAATACCCTGAACTCTGGTACTAGTATTATGAAAGATTGCTCTGTATTCAATTGCAGGACAAACAACTCTTCCTCTAAAATCAGCCTCTTAGCTGAGCCACATTAAAAGACTGCTCATTCACACCCCAGATGTCTATTGTTGCGCTTCTGGAATGTTTCCTCAAGAGTATTTCCTTTAAATTGTGTCCCTATGTATTTACACATTCACTGGTAATACTAAAAGTTTATCCCTGTCTTACCACAGTGTGTAACTGTTTTGAGCCTAACCAAGTCCTTTGGATTCAACTGCTGGTTTCAAACAGTCTGTAAATATCTTCCAGCTTCTGCAGAAAATACTCTTAGTCTTTGTCAGATGTTTCAGAAGAGAACTATTAAAGAATATCTACAGAATAAAGAGAGAGCTGTCATTCCCCCAAAATGTAATTGGTTCTGAAAGTTCTCAGTCAGGGTATTTATATAAGCCATGTTACATTGGGATTTTTTTCCCAATCCCTGTAAACTGCCATATACTACAGGTTAGTGAGTTTCTAAATTACCACCTCAGCAGCACCATCTGTGTAGCTGCCAGATAAACATCTGTGGTTCTGTGTTCCAAAGATGCTGGTGGCAGAGAACACAAATAGGAGCCCTGCAGAAGGAGGCGGACTGGGTGCTGCTTAGGATCCAGGAAATAGGCAGGGATGGGAAAATGCTACTTGTCTATTGTTCCTTTCTCTTTGCCATTGAAATAAACTGAAACTCTAATCAATACGCACAATGTGCCGAAACAAAACAGTAGTTTTAAAATGTGACCTCATTTGGCTGTTGATTTCCTTAGGAAAGCCAGTACTGCAGCCTTGCAGAATGGATTTTATGTTGATTCATGAGAAATCAAATCATGTAGCGGGTCTATTTTGTTAAATTGGGCTACATTTCTGCTGCATTTTGCCTTTTTATAGACTGAAAAAAAAATCAGCAGATTGATTCCCTAGAAATGTGTTTCAGACTTATGCCCATCATTTAGTGACTTATATTTCAGTACACAATGTAGAAAAGAAGTTTAAGATTTCTATTGATTTGGAGTTTAAATAGCCCACCCGTGGCTGCGGCACCACCCACGCCTGTCCCTGCTTCCCTCGGAAGAGAAACCAGAACTGGTTGGGGCCACACTTCCCTGAGCTTCCCAGCTACAGAAAGCTTACTGGCACACTAATTAAAAAACAAACAAACAAACAAACAAACAAACAAAAAACAAAACCAAAAACCCCAAAACACTCCGACACTGCCAAGTTTGAAGCACACAACATATTACCTACACTCAATTTTTCTTTAGATATTTTAACACACATGGCACATCACACATGGTTATCCTCTTTTAAGCATCTCTGTGCTTAAAACAGGGTAACTCATTAATAATGATTTTTATCTTTCTGTTCTGACCAGAGAAAATCAGCTGAATCTAACCATGTAGGAGGCAGGGGAACATAATTTGTGTCCTAATCCTCCGTATCAATCATCTCTAAATAATTTTGCCCTCATATTTTTCAAAAAGGCAAGTTACAATGCTCAAGGTAATTTGATCTGGGATCACTCTGAGTTTAAATTCAGACTTGTCCCTTAAAGAGGACCATGCTTTTCATGGCTTGTGAAGTTCAAACTCTCATGAAAATGTATCAGTTTAGTCTCAAAAAAAACAACCAAACAAACAAACAAACAAAAAAAAACCCCAAAACACCAAACCACCAGAAAAACCCTTAGGCTTCCTGGTTAGGCTGAGTCCTTATGGAACAATGGAATGATGGAATGGAAAAGATGTGTGTCTCAAGAAGGGATAAGTCATACACAGAGGCCTGTAGGCTGTTTTTATAATACACAGGGCACCTCAAAACAGAAAGGAACATTACTGAAAAGAAGAAAAACATGGGATATGGATTTTCCTCTGATAATTATCTTTGACAAAGTACTTTTTCCTAAGGTCCAAGTCACATATCTTCAGCTTCTATCTGGACATGCAACTTTAGACTTTGCTACCAATATTACGTAGAATGAGATCCATGCACCTACCCACACCAGAGACTCAATATCCTAAATATCAAAGCAGCAAATGTGCTAGCTCAGGGTACTGTGCATTAAGGAGATAGCAAGAAAAATCATATCAGTACTCAGACACATGACAGAGCTTGCCATCCTTGTGCTTTGTGTGTACCCATGACTGCAAAAGTGGAACATGGCTGTACACCAAAGACTAAGCATCTTAGGGAGCTCAGTTAGATCTCAGTAGTTATTAAACTACTTAAGTGTGAATCAGTCAGTAACAAGCTATGTTAATGGTACTGCTCTGAGTCGCTTCAGCCCAAATCCACCATAGAGCCTCTGGGAAGACTGCCCATCTGCTATTAGATTCAGTCCCATTGAAACTGCTGCAGAAGGGTCTATGAAAACCCATCTCTATATGAGCCTCCTCCGACTTTTTCAACCCATGGTTTGTGCTATAAATGTGAGGACAGAACGCACAGGACTGTAAGAACCCTAACATCATGTGCTGAACACCTCTGAGGAGCAGGAGCTGCTGGTACCAGATGAATACCAGAGGGGTGCTCCTGCTTTGAAGAATCAGGCAAGAAAGAGATTATTCATACTGGTACAGAGTGAAGGAAAGGTACTTAACACAATTTGAAACACTCTCAATAACCCAGCACCAGCTAGCAGGTGAGAGACAGCAAGGTCTCTCAGCTCTAAGTGATGGTTTCAAAGCAAAGTCAAGCATGTTGCCTCAAACTAGCTCCGCTGACAGTTTGAACTGTTTAATTTTGTCATGAAATGGACTGTAAGTGCTCACAGATCCAGGAAACAGCTGAGAAGCAGTTCAAAAAGCTGTTCAGGCCATTCACCCTTTGTGCCTCTCAGCAGCCAGTTACTGCCTGCTGGTTCAGAGGTGATGTGCAAGCTCTACCCATAATAATGAACTTTATATGGGTAAACACGTCAAATCTCTGAAAACTTTTGGGATTAATTATATAAGCACTGGAGATCAAGTCAGAGTTTCACTGGAAAGTTTCAGTTTGCTCAACCTGCAATATTCTGCCTGAAATAATTGACATTCGGGAGTTTCCACAAAAGTCCAGGTGAATGAGAACTGCTGGGGAGTGCAGCCTTGTAGGCTCTAGAGGAGTTCATAGTTCAGAAAAGTTTCTAACAGTACAGAAGTTATGTCTGTCACATTCAGGCCAAAACAACTTCCAAAACACAAGTAAATAAATACATTCTGAAAGGCAAGCTAAAACATATTGCCATCAGATTTTCTGAGAACCAAACAACTTTGCCTTAAGTGCTCTGTAGAGCAGTAAATGAAACTCTTTGACGTAAATGACATAGCCACCTTTGGTGGGTTGACCTTGGCTGGCTGCCAACATGCTTTGTCTCTCTACTTTTTTAACAGAACAGGGGGAGAAATTAAGGTGGAAAAACTCATGGATTGAGATTAAGACAAAGATATCATTTACCATCAACTACTACCATAGGCAAAACATATTTGACTCAGGAGAAAACTTCTATTGGCGATTAAAAATAGATTTTCATATTGAAGGAACAAAAACCTACCTTTTCTCCACTTCTTATCTCTCTTTTTCTTTCATGGATCAACTTAATTTCTTTATTTTCATCTCCACTAACTCTACCTGCAGGAGGGATGGGGAATGAGGTCCACACTTTTACCCTGCTCTAGCATGGGCTACAGTCTTTCAGGATAAATCTGCTCCAATATGGGCCCTCTGTTGTCCTCAGTCCCTGTAAGAAACATCTACCTGCACCAGTGTGAGGTCCATCATAGATAAATGTATGTGTAGATATCTGTTCCACTATGATGTCTCAACAGGTTGCAGAGGAATCTCTTGTTTAGTGCCTGGGGAGTATCCTCCGTCTGCTTTCCCTCTTTTTTTTTTCCTAGTCTTAATCCTCACAGGTTTTTTTCTCCTTTTCCTTACTCCTCTTTGCCTGCTTAACCTTTTACCCTTTCTTTAATATATTTATCCAGTGACAGCATCCACTGGGCTGGAGGACTCAGCTGTCTGCTACAGTGGGTCCTACCCAAAACCATGTGTGACCATGCTCTCTCTCCGCAAGGGCTGCGCTACAGCTTTGCTCACACCATTACCTGGCCACCAATGACCAGTACACCATCACAGTGTATTTACAGTTTCATCTCTACTCTTCACACCTGTACTTCTGAACTGCAATGAGCATTCAGTATGTCATCCAAAGTGGGTAAAGAGTAGTACTGGGCACCTTGACTCCATAGGATAAAGACCCAAGTAATTGGTGGGTTAAGGTACTTTGATGGTTTCAAGGAATTAATTTTCAATTCTGAAGCAGAAGAAAGGATTGAATGTGTGGTTACCCCATGTTTTATATGTTCTATCAATAAACATATTAAGAACGCACACAAAATCTCAACTTCTCCAATGTCTGTTGTTTGGTTTGGTTTTTTGTGGTTTAAGTTTTTTTGTTTTTTGTTGGTGGTGCTTTATTTTCTATATAGCACAATCTGTATAATTCTGCTGAAAGTCAGAGTGCTCTAATACTTTTCTAAGGCCAAAATCAGGCATCCATTGCTTAGGCAATGACCAAAGAAGATAAAGTTTTCAGCTACTTTTGACTTAGTGTTATGTAGTTGATAAGTTACGTAAGCAAATAGTTCTGTTTAGGCACTGTTGGAGGTGAAGTGCACAAATATACTTGTAGAGCCTGTGAAAGATGGCAGTAATCCTAATAATAGTTCATTTAATCTCGTCTTCATTTTTTTCATGTCAAGAAAAGAAGACCCCATCTTCATCAGACTCATCAGTGTAAGACTTCTGCTGGAAGCAGCTCTGCTATGAGGACAGACAGAGAGTTGGGGCTCTTCAACCTGGAGAAGAGAAGGTTTAAAGGAGACCTTAGAGTAGCCTTCCAGTATCTGAAGGGGGTCTACAGGAAGGCTAGGGAGGGACTATTTACAAGGTCTTGTAATGACAAGATGAGGGGCAATGGGTTTAAACTGGAAGAAGGGAGATTTAGACTGGATGTTAGGAGAAAGTTCTTTCTAGTGAGGGCGGCAAAACACTAGAATAGGTTGCCCAAGGAGTTTGTGGCTGCTCCCTCCCCGGAGATGTTCAAGGCCAGGTTGGATGAGGCCTTGAGTTCTATGGTGGGGGGTTGGAACTGGATGATCTTTGAGGTCACTTCCGACCTAAACCATTCTATGAATATATCATGTTGATGCGAGGAGGATGCTTGTACTTGTGTGTTCCATTTGAATACTGTGGTAGCCTACTATGGACATTAAATTGTTTCTAAAGAGAGCAGTGCAAAGGGTCTGATATTTCCAAGTCATTTGCAGCAGTCGAAGAGGAAGACATAATATAACAATAACAAAAACAATAGTGAGTGTGATCGCCAGCACTTTCACAGGAAAGAAAGCAAAAAGCTTTTGTTTGGAGAAGCACCTATCTTTCAACAAATATTGAATTAACTGATTTAAAAGCAAATATAGTAGATATTCTGTATAAACAGTACGTATGCATAAGTTAAGAAATAATCATCGGTTGTGTATAGTTGTTGTTTTCTAAAACAAATCACATTAGACATATTCAGAAGATTAAATATACTTTTTGCTTGGAAAAGATGGATCAGGACCAGATGTCAGTATCAGAAAAATAAAAAGAGTTTAATACTTCCTTGTTACTTCATTGAAGTATCATTGATCAGATTTATAAGGTCCATAACAAATAATTGTATCGCTATCAACAGAAGTTCTTTTTAAATTTCAGAACAGTGAGAATGCAAAATTCTATTACTGGGAATTTTTCAGTTTTGTTACAGTCAACTGAAATCTGTGTTGCAAGTTGTTTGGCAGCAACAACCTGATATATTATTACAGATATATTTCTAATTATTACTACCTCCAGTAGCATTTCACTAACACCTTGTTTCAATACAAAAGAAATTATTGAGATATGAATCTACTAGGCAATGGTTTAGTTGAAACTGCAGGAATATGAAAGTAAATATGTGACTTCTAAAATTTACTTAAAACAAGGAGACCAATCCACCATCGAAACTAACTTGTTACAGAATAAAATAAATGACATCATTGTTGAGGAAGGCTGAAACCTTTTACTAGACTAGTATGTTTGGCGCAACCACTTGTTCCTGGCCTTGATGTTGGGATGCTAGAAAAAAAATGCTAAGACATAGAAAGTCAAGAAGAAAACACTCAAAAGTCTTAAGTAGCTGTCAAAACAT
Organism: Semnornis frantzii; assembly: GCA_013399775.1. Taxonomy (NCBI): domain Eukaryota; kingdom Metazoa; phylum Chordata; class Aves; order Piciformes; family Ramphastidae; genus Semnornis; species Semnornis frantzii. The sequence goes on along the minus strand of VWYK01032382.1, from coordinate 1,043 downwards.
GATTTACCTCTAGTTGCAGTTTCCAGGGATAATATTTGCTCGCAAACATTCTATCAGACAGGCAAATCACTGCATTTACCTTGGGATTTCTGTTGTTACTCATAGAACAAACCAATCTGGGTTTTGCTCCCATGAATGGATCCACATACACAAGCAATTGTACCATGTGGTCCCATGGCAACCAACAATGTGCCAGGTAAAGTTATAAACTGCAAATCACATAATTAGTATGCAGGATTAGGTAGGCCTCTGATGATTTTTTTTTTCACTATTCATTACCATTTAATCACGTCGAGGTGATTTGAGCAAGGTGAGACTCATCCTAACAGAAATCAATAGATCTATACAAAGCATTAAACTTACCAGGATGTTTAAAATTCTCTAAACTATCTTCTACAGTCCAGGGTGCCCATTCTTTTTTAGCCTTTCACTGAAGAAATACCAGATTTTACACACATAAGCTGTAGCAAGGTTACCTATGTATTTTTTAGGAAAATTAAATAGCCAGTAAAAATGTGTAACTCGAGACCAAATTCATCTGATGCATGAAGACCATCCAACTTTTATACCAATAATTATATGTTGCAGTGTGCTATACATCTACTTTCTATATGAGAGCATTTACATGATAAAAATGCTAGGGGAAATTACTCTGTTTTTTATAGATATTTAGATGGTAGAAATTCCATGTTTGTTGCTATGTATTCCAATGGTTCCCTTTACAAAATCTGAAGTAAGGACCCTTTCCACAGAGCTTAATATAACAAAA
>VWYK01032372.1:0-10762 GCA_013399775.1 Semnornis frantzii | reverse complement strand
CTCTAAGGTCTCCTTGAAGTCATAAACTGAGTACAATAGAACGAAACGTATAAAGTGCAGGAAATAAAAAAGATTTCAAATATCTTTACATAAAATAATATCTAGAAGCTTTAAAACTGAGCTGCCTTTAAGGCTGGGAGAGCCAACCTAAGAAGATAAGATTTCAATTTTTGTCTTAAACAAATTCACTGAATCTGCATTTCTGATGTCAAGTGGAAACGAATTCCATAGCTCTTCTGAACAGCAAGCAAAAGCCCTACAGCTATGTGAATTCAATCTAAATCTTTTACTCTGCATGGCCAGGATTTTTTTTTTTTTAAATACATTTCATATGTTCTGAAATCTCTGTGGATTTTCCATCTTATGGCTTACATGGCTATTTATTACCCACAATTGTCCTTACATTCCAAATGACCAAATGAAAAAGTCTTCTGGAAAAAAAATATAGTTAACACAATAAATAGCTTTCAAATGACAGCCATTATTCATTGGAGCAGAAGACTTTAAAGTGGTAAAGCTCCCTGCTTACTGCTTTCTCTTGGACACACCCCAAGTCGTTCCAGAGGAGTTGTGGTTACATCTGATGAATGTGTTTGGACACCAAGAAGAGACATACCAATGAAAAAAGGTCACCCAGGAGCTTTAGGTTCTGAGTCTGCTGCCATAGTCTAATATGTAAGGTCATTAACCCAAGATACAATGCACACAGATGAGGAGCTGATAGGAAGAGTGATTTCATGGCTAAGATTCAGGAGGTCTGCATTAATTCCCACCTCTGGCATTTTCTGTCCTTCACTGCTGATTGCCAATGTCCAACAGTTTCCTCTGCCCTCTTTCTACCTGGTATGCTTTGCTCACAAACTTTCTGAGCAGACTCCTGTGATTGTCAGATATTAGAGCACAGTTCCTTCAGAACTGTTGACACTCCTGAGGACAGGCTGAGAAAGTTGGGTCTCTGCAGGCTGGAGAAGAGAAGGCTTCCAGGAGACCTTAGAGTAGCCTTCCAGGATCTGAAGGGGGCTACAAGAAGACTGGAGTAGGACTATTGACAAGGTCTTGCAATGCCAGGACAAGGGGCAATGGGTTTGAAGTGTCAGAGGGGAGATTGAAAGTGGATGTTAGGAGGAAGTTGTTTGCAGTGAGGGTGGTGAGACACTGGCACAGGTTGTCCAGGGAGGTTGTGGAGCACAGAATCACCCAACATGATCTTTGATCATGTTGGGTGATTCTGTGCTCCACAACCTCCCTGGAGGTGTTCAATGCCAGGTTGGACGAGACCTTGAGTGACCTGTACTAGTGGGAGGTGNCCACGTAGTCTGAGTGTTGAGGCTGTTGCAGGCACTAACAATAGGATCGAGCTCACAGCCCCAGCAGCAGCTCTGCTGAGGAGCCTGCAGATGAGCTGTGTGCTTTCTACTGCCCAACACCTGGTTTAACAGCAGCTTGTGTAGGCTGAACTCAAAGGAGCACAGGTGCAGATGCCTTTGGTGTGGCAGCTGTAGGCTCATCCGTCCACAGAGCTGACAGCCCCTGCTTAGCTAACTTTGCTGTTGTGATGGTTTGAGAGTTCCCTGGCCCCTCACACTTTGTAAAATCCCCCAGACTAGACTCAGACAGCTGGAAGTTAAGGGCTGAAGCTCTATTTACAGCTTAGCACAATGTACAAGCAGAGATGTACACACTAGACAGGAATAGTTACAGAGATATACAAGTTAAAGGGAATACAGAAACACAATTCCCCTTCCAGAAATCAGAGTCCCCAGGAGGGGCTTCTGACCACCCTTCCACCTTCTTCCCACCCCTCTGCCTTACCCCAAGTTTTGCCTTATGCACAAGGTGAGTTTGGAGGATCAGCCAGGGGCGTTAGAAGCAGAGTGGTTAGTTAGGTTACTCAGCAAAGAGGAGAAGGCAAGAAGCTAGAGAGACTGAGACTCTCCAAGCTCTAGGGACTCTCTTATCTATGTTTTGTGTTCTTGTTCCTATCCATCTCAGCAATCTTATGAGTGCAGCAGACATCACCAGTATTTGCTTCCCACAGCCTATAATATAATTTTCTCCATTAAAATATTCCAATTAGCCTCAAACCAGCACAGTTGTCACCACAAATGGTAGGAGACAAAGTAAGCAATGAGGGGCTGCACCCTCAGAAACATTTTACTTAGGCCATGTGTTTCCCTCTATAGCTGTGAGTGCTATCCAAATAGTGAGAACTTCCCAGTTCCTTGTGTTATTCAGTTTAGTGAGGAGGGAATATAATAAGCCACTTCCCCAAGGCCACACTCTGGCAGCCTTGGAGGTGGTTCAGTGAATGTGGTGAGGTTAGGAACCAGAGAACAACTGCTGTCTGCAGTATGCTTGCCAGGTACCGTCAGCAATCCAGGTAGGCATTTGTGCCAACTGCAATGCCTTGCAGAAAGGGAATGCTGCTCCTGGCACAGACAGAATGTGTGCTGGGCACATGATTACAAAAGGGCAGAAGTACAGGACATTTTTCAGCTTGACTGGCTCTTCCAAATTTCTGGCAGCTGTTATTAATATTTGAATGATGCTGCTGGTGTGCTCCATTTGGACTCAGCCACACTGACTCCTCCAGTTTCCCCTGTGCAAACTCCTAAGCCATGTGCCTCTTTACCGTCATGTTCAGTCTTCCCCTAAAGTCAGTATGAGGCTGAGAAGATGGAACCCATTTGCTGCGCATAGGTTAGAGGAGGTTTGGGCTTGCTCTAACATCTGTTATTAGTAGCCTCCAACTCCCTGCTTCCTCTTCCAGCCCCAAAACATCTGTTCTGGTGAACATATCTAGTGGGATACCACTCTCAGTTCTCACCAAAGAAGATTCCACCCTTCATGAAAGGAACAAACTGGGCAGAAAATATGCTCATTGAAGTGCAACCTTTTCCTATTTTGCTCCTAGTAGGGGAAAGTCCACTTCTACTTCCTTTGATTGGAAAGTACTAGGAAAGATTGTAGGTGGGTAGAGGGCAGAAGCAAGGACAGGTGTGATTCTGTGGTTTCGCCCTCATAAAAATGAGCTGGAACTGCAGTCACTTAGCCCATCTGTCTAATCTTGGTGAAAAGCTGCTATCCGAATCTCTTCCCCTTTTGTAGTCAATGGTCATTTGAATCTCCTAGGGTAACTCTTCAGCACTGAGTGCATCTCAAGGGATTATAACATGATACTGACGTGAGGTCCCTTCAAGGTGTTCATTGGTATGTGCTGTCTCTTGTTCCTTCTCCAGTCCTCTTGCAGAAATGCAGCTACCATGGGCTATTCACTGTTAGTAGATACAGCACAACTACAGATTTATCAGGGATGTTAAAGGAGTTTTAAACTTTACTTTAAATTTGTACAGTCACTTCCTGTTCATTCTTTCCCTTTTTCATATCAAAGTTACAGTAAAGTCCATTATAGTCTTATCCAGTAACTTCTGGACAGGATATAGCATTTCTTAGTAAAATCTCTTCCCTCAGCCCTGAGTTATACTTACACAAGTAGAAAGTGCCCAGAAGGACCTGACTAATCAGTGCTTAATAACCAACACGTTCCAATGTAGGGAATGAAAAAAGGATCAAGCACACAGAGAGTGGTAATCAAGGGCACAATGTCCACCTGGAGACCAGTGCCAAGTGGCTCCCTCAGGGGTCAGTGCTGGCACCAGTGCTGTTTGACATCTTTGTCAGTGACATGGACACGAGAATCAGTGCAGCCTCAGCAAGTTTGCAGATGGCACCAAGCTGTGTGGCACAGTTGACTTGCTAGAGGGCAGGGATCCATCCAGAGAGAGCTGGACAGGCTGCAGAAGTGTGCCCAGGCCAACCTCAGGACATTCAACAAGGCCAAGTGTAAGGTCCTGCACCTGGTTAGGTACAATCCCAAGCACAACTCCAGGCTGGGTGGTGAATGTCTGCAGAGCAGCCCTGAGGAACAGGAGCTGGAGGTCTGGAGTGATGAAAAGCTCCAGATGAGGCTGCAGTGTGAGTGCAGGCCAGACAGCAAGCATGTGCTGGGCTGCAGCAAGAGCAGTGTGGGCAGCAGGGCAAGGGAGGGGATTCTGCCCCTATAAAGGCTCTGCTCTCCTCAGACCCCATCTGGAGTCCTGTGTGCAGTTCTGGAGCCCCCAGCATAGGAAGGACATGGAGGTGTTGGAGCTGGTCCAGAGGAGGCCACAAAGATGCTCAGAGGTCTGCAGCAGCTCTGCTATGAGGACAGGCTGAGAGAGTTGGGGCTGTGCAACCCGCAGAAGAGAAGGCTTCCAGGAGACCTTAGAGTGGCCTTTCAGTATCTGAAGAGGGCCTACGAGAAGGCTGTGGAGGGACTATTGACAAGGTCTTGTAATGACAGGACAAGGGGCAATGGGTTTGAATTGGCAGAGGGGAGACTGAAAGTGGATGTTATGAGGAAGTTGTTTGCAGTGAGGGCGGTGAGACACTGACACAAGTTACCCAGGGAGGTTGTGGAGCACAGAATCACAGATCACATTGGGTGATTCTGTGCTCCACAACCTCCCTGGAGATGTTCAGGACCAGGCTGGATGAGACCTTGAGTGACCTGTACTAGCGGGAGATGTCCCTGCCTGTGACAGGGGGTTTGAACTAGATGATCTTTGAGGTCCCTTCCAACCTTACCATTCTATGATTCTATGATTTGTAATCAGTTCTAAATGAGAATGTGCTGCAAAAGCAGACACACCTCTCTCTGTGGGAACACCTTCCTGGAAGCAGGAATACCTGATACTGCACCTGGGTGGGAAATGGGTTTCCACATCTGCAGCAGTTTGCAAAATTTTAGAAATAATAATTTTAAAGTAGAGTGGAATTAGAATGGCAAAATCCAAAGCGCCTGAGCCTCTCCTGCTGTACCACTTCTGATCCTGCTTGCAATAATTCTGCAAATACTGACACTCTATTAGATCAGGAAATAAAACTTCTTGGCAAAGAAGATGTTTGCTAATTTCAGTGTTTTGTGTGAGTCAGAAGTGTATGGAGGGAAATATCTTGAAAGTAAGCCCTTCTTGTGAACCTCTTTGGGTTGCATAACTGACATTTGCCAATAAAGAGCGTTACGTCAGGTGGCTCAGGAACAGATCCCAGAGAACAGGCACTGGAAATTGTTGCAGCATTAAAGGCTGTTGATCACACTGGATTGTCACAGTGGTTGATGCTATGAAAATCTGCTTTCCTCTGTGCCTAATTCCATCTAACTGCAAAATAATAATGTTCCTTTATGAATCTGCATAATTTACTTGATCCCAGAGCAATGCTGTCCCTTTTCATTTCAGGTCCCTGCCATCCAAAGGGACTTGAACAGGCTGCAGAGGTGTGCCCAGGCCAACCTCATGACATTCAACAAGGCCAAGTGTAAGATCCTGCACCTGGCTAGGCACAATCCCAAGCACAGCTCCAGGCTGGGTGGTGAATGTCTACAGAGCAGCCCTGAGGAAAAGGCCCTGGGGGTCTGGGGTCATGAAAAACTCAAGATGAGGCTGCAGTATGAGTGCAGCCCAGACAGCAAGTGTGTGCTGGGCTGCAGCAAGAGCAGTGTGGGCAGCAGGGCAAGGGAGGGGATTCTGCCCCTTTACTCTGCTCTCCTCAGACCCCACCTGCAGTTCTGTGTGCAGTTCTGGAGCCTCCAACACAGGAAGGACATCGAAGTGTTGGAGTAGGTCCAGAGGAGACCACAAAGATGCTGAAAGGGGTTCAGCAGCTCTGCTGTGAGGACAGGCTGAGAGAGTCCCAGNCAAGGGGCAATGGGTTTGAAGTGGCAGAGGGGAGATTGAAAGTGAATGTTAGGAGGAAGTTCTTTACAGTGAGGGTGTTGAGACACTGGCACAGGTTGCCCAAGGAGGTTGTGGCTGCTCCCTCCCTGGAGGGGTTCAGGGCCAGGTTGGACAAGGCCTTGAGTGACCTGTGCTAGTGGGAGGTGTCCCTGTCTATGGTAGGGAGTTGGAACTGGATGATCTTTGAGGTCCCTTCCAACCTTACCATTCTATGATTCTATGATTCTATGATTCTATGATTCTATGATTCTATGAGTCTCTGAATCTATGATTCTCTGATTTCATGCTTCCTGCTGCTTGGTGGAAGTAAGACCATGGAAAAATCCAGTTCTGAGATGTGAGAGTATCATCTAGAAATCAGTAAAAAAGTCATGTTTCCCTTGATAGCGCTTTCGCACCCACATGTATTCAAAACTCTTAAATTTTTCATTTTGGCTTCTGGAAAGTACATTATAACGCAAAAATTATGACTACAATATTAGAATTGTGGCGTTCAAAAATCTACAAAGCAGTTTGATCTAAATTACCCCAAATTGTCTCTTTTTCTTCCTACTGAAAAATAGCATGCCACAGGTTCTTAGGATTTCCTTTGAGTGATGCTGAAAAGCCTTGCACAAGACTTATTTGCTTAGTGCACTTTTGAACTGAAGCATTTAATGTTTGAAAATAAGCACTAAATATATCATTGTTAATTGGAGAAAAAGAAAGAATTTAAGCTTCTCTGACAGCTTAAGAGCTGCAATGTGATGCGATTTTATTGTCTTGATTTATGAGACTCATGTAGAATTCTAATTGCATTCAATGAGCAAGATGTGTTAAGAATTATGGAAACTACTGAGCAACAAAATGACAGGAACAAGTATCTAAGTAATGTGAGAAAACTCTGAGTAGCCTCTTTTGAGAACAGATCAGTCAAGGAACAGTGAGAAAAGATCTACGGCTTTGAATTTTCAGGAAGCTCTTTATTAAAAATTGATATAGGCTCTGAGTAGTGTCTGCATACAAAGTTACATGGGCTTGGCTGGTCAGTAAAGAGTCAAGGCCATAGAATCATAGAATCATAGAATGGTAAGGTTGGAAGGGACCTCAAGGAACATCTAGTTCCAACCCCCTGCTATGGTCAGGGACACCTCGCACTAGCACAGGTCACTCAAGGCCTCGTCCAACCTAAAGATTCAATTGTCCTTTTCTGAGTGGTTCTGGTTGTTTTGGGGGTCTGAATCTTCAACTGTGTATCAATGATTCCAGGTGTGGAAGACCATGGGGGCTGGCTCTCAGTGAAACAAGTCTCTGCAGAGAAAAGGATATAGTTTTTCAGTGGCTTCAACCACAGCTTGTAGCTCTGTAATAATTGTGGAATGAGAGGCCGAAATCAGTAGGTGACATCTTATTGTTCTGAAAACTTCTAAAGACATTCTGTGTTATATTGCCTCTAATCCAAAAACTTCGTGTTCCCACTTACCCCACATTGTTCTATGCAAATCAGGAAGAGGAGGAGTGCTGCTGTGGCATTCTCCAGGTGACAATAAAATAAAGCATCTCTCTGAAACTACCGCACTCATCCCATCTAAAAACACAAGCAAGAGGAAATGTCACGTCGAGAGTTTCTGTAGTATTTTGTGGAGACAGAACTGTTAAGATCAATTGTAGGCAAAAGAGACTTAGTTGTAATCTGACCTGAGTCCTCCAAGGCAGAACAACATGCTTGTCTGTATAAGTGGTACTCAACTGGCATGGGTGCACAGGGCAGTGCCTGGTTCTGGCAGCTAAAGTCACAGGTGTGTTGACATACTGACTGTAGCAGGATAAAGAACCATGGTACAGTGTCCAGCTGGACTGGTGTTCCCCAAAATCGGTGCAATAAGCACCACACTGAGGGTGACAGGGATGTTGCTGCGCACAGTCTTTCTGGAAAAGCAAAATATGGGATTACTTTTTTCCTTTGCTCTCTCAGGAGTACTGTAAAGCTCTGATATTTCTTTGTTGTGAAGCCTACCTAGCCACACGGTGCCCTGCAGGTGTCTGCCATTGCTAGGCAGAGAGGATGAGGGTGGTTAACATTTTCCCCAAGAATGCTGAAGTAAAATATCTTGGGGCAGTGAGTTTCCCAAACAACCATTTGGTTGTTTGCTGGTTCTGCTGCCACTCTTCAGGAAGCTAAGGAGGAGTGACACTGTAGCCTCCAAATACTTTGTGTCTCTTTACCTGCCCCTGTTCCAGTGTCATGTGTCCCTTTTGTTCCATGAACAAAAGGAATGAATTCCTAGCAAAGGAATTGTTGTGTGCATTAATGTTTGCGCCCTGTGTGTTATCAGGCTATGGAGCAGCCTTTGACTAAAGTTTTGGTCTGGTAGTCATCTGGGTGTGATAGCACCAAATGCTAAAAAGGGAGGGCATCAGTGCTCTGCCCAAGTCTTTCTGCCAAACTGTCCCAGTCCTGAAGTCAGAGTAAAGCCTGCACTATGGCAGGTGTTGGTGTTTCCAAGTTCTTTCATAGAGAATGCCTTCAGGTCCAATTTCATCTGTGCAGGCTGTGTACGGAGTGTTTGTGTGTCATGCAAAGCATTCCAAGTGACTGAGAGTTAACAAAATAGTGACAATGCTATTAGGAGTTAAAGTCCTCTTAAGTTTTCAGTTCTAAATGGTGGTTTCTTTGTGGAGTTATTTCCAGTACTGACACATGGTGGGTGGCAGGTTCTGTATTCAGCTCCCCAATTAGTTGTCTTTGCATAAACTCCACTTTTATAAAATTAAATGCAACAAAACTCAATACAGATGCTACCTGCTGATCAGGATACAGTGGCACATATGCCACGTTAATGCTTTGATAAAATCAGAGACCAAATAATCCAGACTGTGGTTTAGTTAAGCAAGACAAAAAGCTATATCAAAGATCCAGCATGAAAATATCTTTTCATTTGTCACAACCTTAAAACATTCAGAGCTAGTCTTGGCCAACAGGGCAAGGGAGGGGATTCTGCCCCTTTGCTCTGCTCTCCTCAGACCCCACCTGGAGTTCTGTGTGCAGTTCCAGAGCCCCCAGCACAGGAAGGACATGGAAGGGTTGGAGTGCATCCAGAGAAGACCATGAAGATAGTGAGAGGGCTGCAGCAGCTCTGCTGTGAGGACAGGCTGAGAGGGTTGGGGCTGTGCAGCCTGGAGAAGAGAAGGCTTCCAGGAGACCATAGAGCAGCCTTCCAGTATCTGAAGGGGGCTCCAGGAAGGCTGTGGAGGGACTATTGACAAGGTCTTGTAATACCGGGACAAAGGGCAATGGGTTTGAAGTGGCAGAGGGGAGATTGAAAGTGAATGTTAGGAGGAAGTTCTTTACAGTGAGGGTGGTGAGACACTGGCACAGGTTGCCCAAGAAGGTTGTGGCTGCTCCCTCCCTGAAGGTGTTCTGCACCAGGTTGGATGAGGCCTTGAGTGACCTGGGCTAGTGGGAGGTGTCCCTGCCTATGGCACGGGGTTGGAACTAGATGATCTTTGAGGTCCCTTCCAACCTTACCATTCTATGATTCTATGATTCCTCTAAGCTCCTGCAGTTGCTCTAAGGACTCTTGGTTATTTTAGAAAGTGCCAACTCAGCATAACCTAACTCATAGTATTTCTGCCATCAAGACATGTGATGAGGGGGAAAAAAATATATATATAAAAAAGAGACCTGAAATAAAACCATTGTGGTCAAATGGGTAGTGAGCAGCATGGCAGGAATTCTCTGTTTCACAACTCATTATCTTTGTAGGATGTGGCAGAAACAACATGGTGCGTGGTGGCAGCTCTCTGAATGTGTGCACCAGTGTTTCTCTTCTCAGTGTGGCTCTGTAAGTTGATAGAACTTCTGCCTGCCCCGACCATGGCTGTGCAAAGGTATTGTCTGAGCTTCTGCTACTGAGCACATTCCTGTCCTGTGCATACACAGCAATCTCAGCTGTTTTTTTCCCCTCATTGGTGAATGAAATGCAACAAGGAATGATTGAGGTGTTGTGGGTGACTGAGATAACTTTAGAAGTAAGGTGACACCGTCTGAGTTTCAAATCAGCTTGAAACAACTTTTTTTTTTTTTTCTTTCCCAAAGTAGAACCTTATCTAAGATTTCTTTCAGCAAAATGCTTAAAGCATCGATCTGTGTCAGCACAGATTCCCCTTTCCATTGTGTATACATATGCAAACTGTTTGAAGCAGTCATTATGTCAGGGATGTGGAATGCAAAGGAAAGTGTGAAGACTGTTTTCCCCATATGTTGAGGAAAAATCTGCAGCAGGCAGTAAAGAATCTGGTAGCAAGAGAAGTATCTGAAGTTACGGTACAAGGTAAAAGACAAGACTGTGGCTATGAAAACAAACTAAAATAATAGAAGGAGATAAAATATCTTTTACCAGATAAAGTGATGTCACTGTGACGTTCGTTGGAGGGTAGTGGTGAGGGGATTTTAAGGCTCAACTGACTGCTGCTGCTGTTGATAGTACACAAAATTCCCTCTCTGTTACCCATGTAAAACATGGCTCTGACCAGGAGAGAACCCAGAGACTGAAGAGTCAGAAAGTCTGCATTAGGAATATGGAAGGCTGCATCGTGCTGAGGAGGGGCAAGATGTTTGCTGCAATGGGATATTCAGCCAGGGGAAGGAATCCCCACTTGGAGCTTTAATGCTGCAAAGCTGTAAATAAGTACTTGGAGGATATACTTCATTCCACATTAATAATGTAGTGCCTAAAATATGTTGGATGTGCTCTAAATATTACATGTGAATCCCACTCCTCTCTTGTAATAATTTCAGAAAATATCCATAATCTTGTCATTTTAACAGCAGAACAAGTTTTCTGGCCTTTTCATCTTTCTTGGTGTATTAAAAGCTGAGAAATGTGGACCTTCTCCACATAAGAAATTACCTTTGCTGCCATTATTGCCTCTGAAGCTGTGCAAGGAACAGTCTACTTGATTACACACAAGTAAAGCAAATTAAAAGAGAATCATAGAATCAT
>VWYK01032365.1:8125-22798 GCA_013399775.1 Semnornis frantzii | reverse complement strand
TTCCTTGACTGCCAGATAGTTTCTCCCCCAAAGTATAAGGCACTCTCCTTGTTTCTCTCACTAAGGCACTCTCCTTGTTTCACTTTCTCTTCCAATGATGTGTTTTTACACCCAGTGCATCGTGAAATTTCAGTGCTGTTTCACCTCCTTTCCAGCCCCATAGTAGTTCACCTACAAATACATGAAGGGCTAAGGAACAACAGAGGCCAAAAAGAAAAGCTAGATGATACATTTTAGTGGGGGAAAGCATACCATATTCACAAAAGTTATTGACTGTTGTAGCTCTGTCCATGTAGGACTAGTCTATCCTGCCAAGATTAGGAATGACCACTGCTGGCCACATACACAGAACATAAGTAGAGACATGGTTACATGGGAAATCCACACTTTTATATATTTCACTACCTTTTTCCCACCAGGGTTCAAAATCTCATTGAAAAATCGAGGAGGTCCTACTACAGATAATCACTACACTGTGAACAGCACCATATGAGAACAGAAAAAAGGCCTCTGCTATACAGTTATATTTCTATACCTGAGCACTTCTTGCAGAAGAAAGATCAAACAAACAAACAAACACTTTAGTATGATGTTAGTATATAAAATACTTCCATTGCACAGCAAGACAACCATGGAAATTTTGGGGATGATTTTCAACGCTTCTTTTTGAAAATGGATTCTGATGCTGAATTGTGCTTGCTGTAGAGAACAGCATGAATTGTGAAAACCACAAAGGCTAAGATCAAGTCTCATCTCTCACTGTGTTTGCAGAGCATGCCTGCCATTGTCACTCTTGTCAACTCTCATGGTTCTCTTTGCTTTATACCTTGTGTTTATCCCATCTCTTCTTTCATTAAAAAAATGAGAAAGTTCCTGTCCCTGTGGATTTGCAAAGGGAAAATAAATCCCCAAGGGCTCAGAAACCAGGCAGCAAATTAAAAATGCCAACACTGATTATTCTTCAAGATTCTATTATTTTAAAGGTGATTTCCTGACTTTCAGGGCCTGATTCATGGTTTCTGAACTGTAAAGTTCAGCCAGCCTTGTGCTTGGCAAGCACTTGGAAGTGAAGCACATACAACCAGGCTCTATGTATAATTCTGTAAAATGAGAGCTGTTTATCTCAGTAGCTGAAATATTAATGATTGAAAATAAGTATTTCAACATTCAGAGGATGAATCATGCAGCTTGAGAATAACAATGTTCTGGGAAAAATAGAAAAAAAAAAAAAAAAAAGAAAGAAAGCTCCATGTCTCTCATGTCTCTGCAGAGTCCTAAATGGATATAGCTGAGAGAGTCTGACCTTGCACAAGGGAGGTAGGGTGAGAGGCCCTACCAACCTATAGGCACCTGTCCTTGCTTCTAATTTGAGTCTTTCATTTTAGCTTGGCTGCTTTTGCTCATGGCTGGGACTACAAAAAAAGCCAGGAAGAAATTAATGTCCAGTTTAGCTAGGAGAGAAGATGGTGATGACAGGGATGAAACTGGAAATCATCAACCGCTGCAACCTTTCCTGAATCTTCCAATATTTGGCAGACAATATGGGTTGTGTGCTAAAAACATTAATTCCACTGCCCCTATTGAAAAAAAACAAAACACATTCCTTTTGGCCAAGTTCTAGATCTGAGAAGTCACACCGTTTTAATAGGACCTCAAAATCACCTCAGATTATTCCTTTGCTTTGCTTTTTTTTTTTGCACACAGAACTGCTGCAGGTTGCAAACAGCATCATCAAAGGTCTATGGAGACACCTTCCTTCAGTTCAGGTCTGGACAAATGAAATTGGGCATTGCTGGAAATAGCTATAGCAAGCCAGGACACAGTCATTAAGGCTGGGAATTTGTCTGGCCTGTACCCTGGTGACCGCTTCTTGATTCTGGTTCCAGTCGATTGAAAAGAGTCTTCAATCTGAGATGCTGAAGGAGCAAAACGCAGAAAATAGATATGGGAAAACATTATAAACTGGGACAAGAATGCAGTGGGAGTTTTCTTCTTTAGGTTAGTTTTGGCATTTTTAGCTATAGAAGGGCAACTGGGACAAACCATGATGGCAAAACAGATGATCAAAGGGAAGGGTAAGGTAAAGAATAATAACGTAGTAGCTGTTTGCTTCTGGCAGTGGTGCTGGGTTTGTTCGAGCTGGAATGGTAAAAGGAGACTGTTCTCTTTAAAATGCCAGCCTCAGATGCAAAACCAAGCTGAGTTTTTTTTTGCCAGCTTTAACAAGAACTTTTTGATGTACAATCTTGCCATCAATATGATTAACTGCTGAGACAAATCAGAGGCCATGTGATGGGAGAGTTATTTAAATTATTTGCCAAAGGGAATAAAGTATGGTCTAGTCTTCCTCACAGTCAACCTGGGAAAGCATTTACTAATAAACTCAGAAGCCTGCAAATAAAGAAAAAATACTTTCATAGCAAAGATCTTTCAGTGCTGCCTTAGAAAACAGTTTCTGCTTTTGGTTCTACAACAGCATACCTAATAGGACTGAGCAAGGTACATAAAGCCAGTGCCTTGCCCATGGAAGTTAGATGGGAGCAGAATCACTGACTGACCACAGCCGAAGCAGGAATCTGTGGGGATGAACTTCACAGCTATGCTGTATTACTTTACACCCTGTATAATGAGCAAATCAGGGCCTTACTATGAGAAATTTCTCAGTTATATCCCTCTGTGACTCATTTCCCCTTCCAATATAACAACCTTGCTACACAGTGAACACGTGAAGATAAACTAATCCAGGTTTGTAAAGACAAATTGAAGTTGTGTGTACTCACAGAATGGAGCCATACTCTGAAAATTAAGGATAAAAACAATGTTAACAGCTGTTTTTAAGTGAGCATCATGCAGACCATGCAGTGAAGGAGACAAAAGTCTTATGGAAAATACAGTTCATGACAGTGATTTGAGTTGTTCCTGAACATGAATGGGACAAGGGAGCTGCCTTCCCCAAGCTTTGGGTACTGCATTATGGACCCCTATAAATGCACCTTTTATATATTTGTTTGGTTTAGTGTTTCTGTGCATCCTGAAGATGAGTGAACAAAAAACTAAATAAAAGGCTTACCTCTTATTTTAATACATAATAGCAGACATCACCAAAAAATTGCAAATTTTGATTTCAGCACTGACCTTTCATCCTCTGCCCTGTGGGATCCTGCAACACAGGTACTCCCTAAACCAAGCTGGATGTGGTGGTGGTTGCCACAAACACTTAGCCCACAGAATGGGCCTGCCTGTGTAATTTTACATGTTTATGGCATTAGTAGCTCTTTTGCGCAAGGACATAAAAAAAAATAAATAGCACAGGTAGGATGTTGAAGTGGTGGAGTGGGTCCAGAGGAGGGTCACGAAGATGCTCAGAGGGCTACAGCAGCTGTGCTATGAGGACAGGCTACAAGAGTTGGGGTTCTTCAGCCTGGAGAAGAGAAGGCTTCCAGGAGACCTTAGAGTAGCCTTCCAGTACCTGAAGGAGGCCTACAGGAAGGCTGGGAAGGGATTATTGACAAGGTCTTGCAATGACAGGACAAGGGGCAATGGCTTTAAACTGGCAGAGGGGAGATTTAGAGTGAATGTTAGGAGGAAGTTCTTTACAGTGAGGGTGGTGAGACACTGGAACACGTTGCCCAGGGAGGTTGTGGCTGCTCCCTCCCTGGAGGTGTTCGAGGCCAGGTTGGATGAGGCCTTGAGTGACCTGTTCTAACAGGAGGTGTCCCTGCCTATGGCAGGGGATTGGAACTAGATGATCCTTGAGGTCCCTTCCAACCTTACCATTCTATGATTCTATTAAAAGGAAATAATGATTGAAGCTAATAAAAAGAAATTGTAGTTGACGTTGAATTAAGATAATCAGTAACGATGTGGTGAGATCTCATCTGCTGCACATCTTTCAGAAAATGTAGAATTCCCTTGGATCATGTGTCTCTTATCCACATACTAGTGAAGGGCAGTCTGACATAAGCTGTTATGTGTGATGAGATCACATCCTAAAATGATACAGCACCAGTAAATATTTTCTAGTGTTGCATTAAACGCTGGACGTTTCGGTAATGAGTTCATCCTTTTTAATTCTGTCACTTAAAAATTACTTTGAAACATTTAATCAAACCCATATACAACATTAACAAGTGCTGAGGCAGAAAGGGAGCCTATTGATCACAGGTGATATATCCAGAAGCAATACACTGTTTACAGTGAGTTGTCTCTCAACTAACGATTTAGTAATTTACAGGGAAAATCTTTGCAAATAAAAGTCTAATACTGTGATACTCAGTCTTGCTGATGGAATCCCCCTGCTGAGACTGAGTTTTGTGAAGCACTTCTCAGAAATTTTATTGAAACTACTGTACAGTGCTTTATGTGAAGGATATAGAAGCACATAAAGTATTGTGTAGTAAATTTTGGAATGAAGGGCCACGAATGGCTTGTTAAAGATCCCTGTGTGGATGTCAAGTCTAACAGCAAGTATTGCTAGACTAATGTATGTTTTAGTAGTTTTTGGTCCAACAAAATATTGTCAAGAACAAGTGTCCTTAGATAAATAACTTCCTTTGTTAATCTAAGAATAGTATCTTGGCTGAGCACGTGGTTTGGCTTCTCTCAGAAGGTTTATTGGCTAGCTGTAAGCTGGCCAGTTCTGCAACCTGAATTTCTACAAAGCCTCCCTCTAAAAATGGTGAACTCAAGCTTAGCAAATAACTTGCAGTGAGTAATTTACCCAAGGTGACTAAATCCTTTTTACACAACCTTTTGGGCAGATGCTCGGATTTATTCCCTATGGATTGCTCTGGATTAACTATTAAAGTTCAAGATTAGGAAGATTTGGCATTTGTTCATTGAAAACTTCATGTTACTTGAGACTTCTCAGAGAAGGTTCATGGTTTTGATGCCGATCCTTGATTGCCTCTGATCATTTTCATGGCCCTCCTCTGGACCCACTCCAGCAGGTCCATGTCCTTCCTATAATGAGGTCTCCAGAACTGGATGGAGTACTCCAGGTGAGGTCTCACCAGAGCAAAGTGCAGAATCACCTCTCTGGATCTACTGTTGTGCATTTCTTGATGCTGTTGTGCATTTCTTCAACAGCTGAAGTCAGTCCTCATGGCTGCTGTTTGAATAATGTTGCGAACAATCAATCTCCTTCAACCAAAGTTGCATTAGAAACAGTATCAATGTAATTCTTTGTCTTCTTAGGAGCAGTGTCAGGAGCCACCATGCCTTGAGACTATTTACTCTGGTGTTGCTGCCATCTCATGATAATAGGTTTTGTCTCTGCTTTTGATTAACTGAGCCACAGCTATTGACTTGATTCACAGAGGCCATGGAAAAGCCTGAATGCACCAGTCAGCGCTGGTCTTCCACACTGTGATAGTATTCACAAAAAAAAGAGTCTAAGGGGTCTGATGTTAACCCCTGATCCTTATTCCTTTACTTTAGCTCTAGAAAGCTGGGCCGAAAGAACTTTAAAAAGGGTAGTTTTAAAAGCATTCACTATGATCAGAGCAAAGACACAGGCTTTATTTTTGTAAGTGCTTACAACGAAGTCTCTCATAGTACTGCTCAGTTTTGTCCTGAGCACATATATATGTGAGAGCATGGAATCAAGAGTACCTACACTGTACTTTTAACTTTGTTAAGCTGTCAAAAACCTTTGTAGAGAGATCATGCACTGTTCCTCTGCTCCAGTTCAAGACTGAAAACAGATGAGAGCTGATGAGATTCTTCATCAGTCACCCCATCATGGTTGCTGCATGAGAGGAGGATTTAAGAGAGCTGATCTGCCCTGTCACTCTGGGGCAATGGATAAACATGCTGGGATTTTTTTTAAGCCTTCCTTTGGTTCACCTGGCATCAATCAAGAGAATTGACAAACCCACTGACAGAACAGACAACTGCCAGCAGATGAGTGGTTTCGGTTGTTTTGTTGCTGAACTTTCAATGTTGTCAGAAAAAAAAAGGATGAGTGTGATACTCAAGCCTTGGATCTTGCAACGTTAAGAGACTCAAAGACCTTGGAAATTCAAGTCGGTAAACTATTGTGAAGTGGACAAACTGGAACAAATAGATAAAGTAAATATGAGATTATTCTTTGATAGCGAAACAACAGCGTTCAAGCAGCAAAAACAAAATACTCTGGCACACAATGTAAGTGCAAAATTCCTGCTAGTGTTATCAGGAGGTAAAGTCAGAGATTAGAGAAAGACCACAAGCAAGAGCACTGTAATTGTCCTTGGGGATCTCTGGCGAGTCTCTGAAGGCTCTGTACCTTTGAGGTCATATCTCTATCTGAATGTAGAGGTGCCTTATTTTGTCTTTTACATCAGTGAATATGATTAAACTCCTGCTGTTGTGCTAAATTTCAAAGATTGTAAAAAGTCAGGGGAATTAAAAAGGTCACTGCAGTATTTCATTTCAATAGCAAATCTGTGGAATAATGTTGTACAAGTACATAGGAAACTGCTTTGAAAAGAGAACTTGTCAGGGACTTAGTTCTAGTGAAAAATAGCAGACATTTGGAAAATGGAATTCTGCTTCCTAAACACGTAATTAGGAGTGAACACATAATTAGAAATACACAGAACAGTGGCCTTTCAAACAGAAAAGTGCAGAAAAGATGTACAGCTCCTAAATACTTGTGTAATGTATACATTCTGTACACATAAATTTACAAACGGCAAATCCTACTTCCGTTCAATACATGCTGATGAGAAATTCTTTGTCTAGAAAGATACATTCCATGTGCAGACACAGAAGATGAGACTTCTATCTAAAACTACAGAGAGCAGAGAACTGTTTCAAACCCATCTGTAATGAAACTCAGTGCATTTCTGAGTGTTAAACAAAGCTCTTGTTTCTTGTGTGTGTGTATATATATATATATAAAATTGCCCCATATTTACTTTCTTTCAGTTTAGTCAAGATATTTCTCCTTACGAAGTCATTGATCAAGATTGTTTCTACTGGGTTACAGTAGATATTTAGCCATGCAAATAACATAAAGGTCCTTCAGGAACAGGGAATATATGAGTCCAACAATGAAAACTGTGGATTTGTCTGAAGTATGCAGGACAAAGGCTCTAACTGAATACTGTATACAAACATGATCCAATATGAAAGGTTTCAGAGACGTTTAAGGTTCAAGGAAGCTCAGCAGGTTGAAGTTCAGCACCTGGAACTAAAGAGGACAAGTTTCTTGAGTAACTTTAAAACAGTTCTTTTTACATGTTCCATATAAATGAAAACTCTGTCAAACCTGCTTAAGTTATCACGTTTGACAATGCCAGAAGTAAACTTTCTCTTAGCAACCCACAGATAATACTGCAGGAACAATCTTGCTTGTTTTTTTATTGAGTCCCACTAAGATCGACTGCATCACCAGGTAACTTTTGCTATTAACTTTTAAAAATCTACACTTTGTGTTAAAATGTTTGGGGTTTGGGGTTTTTTTGGGCGTGTGGGGGGGGGTTGGTTTGGTTTTTTTTTGGTTGGTTGTTATTGTTTTTTTCAGGTTTTTTACTTCGTTTCTTTTTTTTTTTCCTTTTTCCTTCTTTGAAAGTCTTATAGATCAGCTTTCAGCTTATTTGAATGATGGAAGCATACCCCATACATGAAGGCCATCTTCTTGCAATCGTTGATGGCAAATTATGAGAACATTAAATTCTCCTGAAGAAGTCTCTAAAAATTTTAGCAAAGGCAAAACATTTTTCTCCAGCAGGGGTTTCTGATAAATTTTGCCAAGTGAAAATAGAATGATAACGATTAAAATTATTAGGGAACCTTAAGAACAGAAGATGTCTTTAAAAAAAAAAAATTGTTACTACTTTGAAAGTTGGTATTACCCTGACGTTTGAATTGACAAAATAATGAAATTATTTACAGAACAGAAATAGATTTCAGGCACTTCCAGAAAACTAGACAGTAGAAAAAAAATCTAAGAATTCTTAGCAGGGTGTTTTGTTGAATTGGCATCGAGTGCAGAAAAAAATGCAACCTTGTTATCATTTCTACACATCACCTATAGGCTTTGATGACAGTGGACACAGAACTGATGTTATCGGACCTTGAGGAATACATTAATGCTATGGAGTGCACACTAGTATGAAACAAAAGGGAAAGTAAATTAATCTTCTAATACCATAAGTGAGGCAGAATCCTTAAAACAAGAAAAGATCTACATACCCTTGCTCTTTTACTTTTTCCCAAGCTGAACTTGAGTATTTTTACAAGTTACAACATTTCTGTCACCTCCCCCACTTTGCTGGCCCTGAGTTAGCCCTGGTGTCTGAGAGGATACTTGCAGTACAGATAGCCTGCTTTCACCAGTGAGGAAATTAGCCTTCTGTCATTTGAAAACTCAATATTCCTCTTACTTTTCACTGGTCCCAGCACAGATACCCCAGTGCCCCTTTCTGTGGCAGCGCCATCTTGCAGCTTTAGATAACTGTATTTTTGTGGCACTTCCTGACGTTTGGGAGAAGGTGTCCTTGAGAGCATTGGTGTGTTTTGGCTGGGCAGTATACACAGATGCATATGGCCAGGTGTAATTTTGCTCTGCCTGTGCTCCCTGGTGGCTGGATGGCTGCCAGCTCTCTTCAGGACCTCGTCCAGTCACCTCGCCACAGCGCGGAGTCCCAGCAGCTCGAGCTGCCTCCATCAGCCTGCTAAAAGCTCCAAGTCTTGGCACAGATTATCCAGAAGTCTTTGAGTGTATCACAGAGGTGCACACACCCTGCCTTAACCAGCCCAAAGCCCAGCAAGGTACCAGCAAGTTGGTTTATTTTACCTTCACTGGGCAAAAAATTGGCTGGATGGCCAGACCCAAAGAATGGTGATAAATGGAGTTACATCTAGCTGGTCACTGGTCACAAGTGGTGCTCCCCAGGGCTCAGTGTTGGGGTCACTTCTCTTCAATATCCTTATCAATAATCTGGATGAGGGGATTGAGTGTATCTTTACTAAGCGTGCAGATGACACTAAGATGGGAGGGTGAGTTGATCTGCCTGAGGGTAGGATGTTCTACACAGGACCCTGGACAGGCTGGATAAATGGACCAGGGCCAATTGTATGAGATTCAAAAGGGCTAAGTGCTGGATAACTCCAATAACTCCAAGCAATACTACAGACTTGGAGCAGAATGGCTAGGAAAGTGCCCACCCTGGGGGTGTTGATCAACAGCTGGCTGAATATCTGCACAGGTGGCCAAGAAGGCAAACAATATTCTGGTCTGTATCAGGATCAATGTGAGTAGCAGGACCAGGAACGCAATTGCCCCCCATAGTCAGTACTGGTGAGGCCACACCTATAGCACTGAGTTCAGTTTTGGGACCCTCACTACAAGAAAGACATTGAGGTCCTGGAAAGCAGGTCTAGAGAAGGGCTATGAAGCTGGAGAAGGGTCTGCAGAACAGGTCTGAGGAGCAACTGAGGGAAGGGGCGGGTGTGAAGTCTGGGGAAGAAGAGGTTGAGGGGAGACCTCATTGCTCCATACAACTGCTTGAAAGCAGATTGTAGTGAGATGGGTGTTGGTCTCTTCTCCCTGGTAACAAATGATGGAATGAGAGGAAATGGCCTCGAGTTGCACCAGAGGAGGTTTAGATTGGCTATTATGAGAAACTTTTTCACTGAAAGCATTTGCAAACACTGGAATAGACACCCCTGGGAGATGGTTGAATCACCATCCCCCAAAGTGTTTAAAAGAAGCACAGATGTGGTGCAAAGGGACATCATTTATCACGACTTGGCAGAGTTAGATAATGGATGAATTCAGTTATCTCAAAGGTCTTTTCCAACCAAAAGGATTCTATGATTCTAAGGTGCAAGGTTTCTTTTCTGATATGCTGAGCCACACTGGACCTCCTGAGCTACTTCCCCATAAACTGGGTTCCTGCAGCAAGCAGCTGTTGGCATTGGGTCTCCTGGCCCGAATCCTCATGCCACCTCTGCAGACTGTGCTGCAGCTGTACACCCTGTGAGAGGATAAACATGAATGCTGATCTTCTCCCCAGTAGTGCTGACAATGTCGAGATGCAGCACTTCTTCCCCCAGCACAGGAAGGACATAGAACTGTTGGAGCGAGTGCAGAGGAGGGCCACGAAGATGCTCAGAGGGCTGCAACAGCTCTGCTATGAGGACAGGCTACAAGAGTTGGGGCTCTGCAGCATGGAGAAAGAAGGCTTCGAGGAGACCTTATAGTAGCCTTCCAGTATCTGAAGGGGGCCTACAGGAAGGCTGGGGAGGGACTATTGACAAGGTCTTGCAATGACAGAACAAGGGGCAATGGGTTTAAACTGGCAGAGGGGAGATTTAGACTGGATGTTAGGAGGAAGTTCTTTACAGTGAGGGTGGTGAGACACTGGAACAGGCTGCCCAGGGAGGTTGTGGATGCTCCCTCCCTGGAGGTGGTCAAGGCCAAGTTGGACAAGGCCTTGAGAGACCTTTTCTAGTGGGAAGTGTCCCTGCCTATGGCAGGGCATTGGAACTAGATGATCCTTGAGGTCTTTTCCAAACTTATAATTCTAGGATGCTATGGTTCTATGATTCTTACCCTCCCTGCACTTTTGCTATGCAGCTATCTCAAGGCAGTGCAGAATGCAATTGAAGAGCCAGTCCTGGCAGGGGCAAGTAGCTTTTATCTCTGCTTTGTTGAATTCTCTCATAAGCAGCTATAGAAGATTCCCTTAGCTTCATTAAGCTAACTAATGCATTCTGTCAGCAAGCTTTCCCACCTCACTAGCCACCTACATCTCCGGGCCTCTTAGCAGCGTAAATCTCTTGAACAACAGAAACATTAAGATACTGAATTTGGAGATACTCTGCTGTTTGGTTGTTTTTCTGTTTTCTTACATTGTTTTCATACCATAATGATGCCCTGCCTCTCACACTTGGGTAACCAATATTCCTTGATAAGTTCATGGAAGGGGCTTCACTGAGTCTTTTGAAACACTAAATAAACCTAGTAAGATCCAACATCAAACCCTTATAATTATGACAAAAAGCATGTTAAGTTCGGGTTTGTGAAAGCTATTGAGAAAATCAAGGGAAAAATCAATGCTAAAATCTTGCTTTTATGCATTTTACTGGTAATTGGGTCATTAGAAGTGGTAGCAGAAGAATTAAGGATTGCACATGATTATTCTGCTCAGACAGCAATATCCAAGACGTCAAATAACATCTTCACCTTGAACTTAGTGAAGGCCATTGAAATGCTGAAGTACTTTGTTGGAGGGCTGCAAAGTTAAAAACTGAGGTCAGGAGGTAAACTTTAAAGAGATCAAGAAAATTCCATAGTAAAATTAGGTTTATTTCATGTATCTTTGCATTTCTGAATTCAAAATATCATTCTGCAAATATTCTTTGAATGGAGGCTACAATGTAGCCATTTTAGGTAACATTTCTAGCACCCACTGCAAAGAAAGTTTGTGGAAAGCCTGGGAAAGGAAACAAACACAGGCAAAGCAAACTATGCCAAATATTCTAGTAGGATTGTTTGGCAATTTCCCATTTCTAAAAATGATCAATTAGTGAGGGCTCTGGTGTCTCAGATTACACTGTCAGTGTGGAGAAAACAATGACATCAATTTATTGAATACATACTGCAGAGGACATAGTAAGAATCATTTTTGGAAGGCACCTATTTTGCCTGGACATTTGTTTCTCAAGTTGTTCTTTCCAAATGAGTCATTTACACCGTTGCTACTGAATACTATTAAGTAACCTGAGAATAATTAAGATCTTCCTATGACTGTGATTAGTTCTATGTAATTCTTCACTGACTTTGTTAGTTATCCTTAGTAAGGAAATTCACCATTGGCCAGAAAGGCCACAGAGAGTCTACATTTTTCTCTCTACAGAAGCTACAAAGGCTTGAGCAGGCTACCCAATGAAAATTTAAACAGCAGTAACCTGAGACCTAGAGCACATTAATTTTCCAATAATCCCTGCAGAGCACTTCTGTATCTCTGTTTCCCAGTGGGACATCTGAGGAGCAGATAAGCATCTTGCCCAAGGCCAAGAGGGAAACCAGTGGTAGGAATGGTGAAAACACCTGGAGAATTTTGTTTCTCAGACCTGTGTTTTAACACCCAGGCCACTTTCCACCTTCTTATTTCAACAGTGGTGGAGAATTGCTCAGATCTAATTTGAGATATGGTAAGACTGTAAAAGCATGACCACGTTATGAACCTCTCTTTTCTTTGTTACAGTGTAATTTCAGGGGCATGTTACTCCTCCAGCGGTTTACATTTCGGAAAGGCAACTTTCAAACTGGTTAAAATGTTGGTGTTTCCTAGCTGATAGCAAAGAGCATTACCTGCTTTTTTTAAAAACTGCCTGCATTTCAGCACAGTTGCATAAAATTGGAAATACTTTGCTCCCACACTGATTGACTCAGCATCCTGTTAATCATCACAATGTGTATCATTAATTCATTATTCAGCTGATACGTTTTCCCTACGACAGCTTAAAATACATACTGAGTATCTGGGTATTTAGTGAGATAAAGTGCAGTTTATAATATTTTATATCATGATAAAGAAAGCTCTAAACCACCATTACCTGACATACAAAATGTGGCAAAAAGTTGAGACACAACAGCCATCGTTATAAATGTTTATAGGCATACCTAAAGTCTTATCTAAAGTTCATCCTGTTAAAGGACATGTTTTATGTTGTACAATTCCTCTTAGAATATCAATCTAATAAGCGCCAAATGAGGCTGAAGACAATGCTGTTATAAAAAATGGAGAAAAATGATTAAAATGTGATAATTATACTGACATCTTATATGCTCAATCTAATCAACCAAGCTTCCAATTTGTCATAATGTACACTCACTCATACATTATTGCTTAATTATAGCAACACTTCTCTTCCGAAAGGCTGTCAATCATGCAAATGCCCATCATTTTTCTCTATTTGCATTTAAGAGATATCTTTTTAGCTCACATCCAAATCTCACTGTGAACCTGCATTAAACCTAGCTCCTTCTTTTGTTTGCAGTGCTCATCCCTGTTTATTCCGTGTTTGCTGTCTGTGGCAGTTTATGCTGTGTGATTTGCTGCTTTACAGTTCATCTGGTGCTGAAGAGATTTTTGAATCTCATCAATGTGGTCTTGGTGATGGATGTGTTCTTAGGAGCTGCAGACCTGAGCTTGAACTATTCAGGTTTAATGTGAATAAAATTATCAGGCAATCTTCTGTTCTGGATTTCTCTTAGTCCTACAGGAATGGGAAGAGAGCAGAGAAGCTTGCCTTGATCATAAAGGTAGCTGTGCTAAAATCATTGTGTCTAGTCACAGGCCTTAAGATCTCAAAAACAGTGAATAGATATTCTTAATAAACATACTTCAAAATATGCACTCTGGTGCACATTACACTCTTAACTGCTCTTCCTCTGTTTCTTTTGGTTTAAATCTTTTAATTACATATCTTGAAGTACTTCTATTGCTTGTGATGTCCATCCTCTCTGACTTTCTATTCCAAAGCACAGAGTGGAGGAGAAATCTGGCAGTTTATCAGAGCACAGAGCAACACAGTGAAAGAAATGCTTAAAAGGATGCATCACTGATGGTAACAAAGGGAAAATGTAAGGAAGTTAAAACATGTTGGGAGGGCTAAGGCAGCAAGGGAAGCTGTGCAGTGGTATCAGCAGGCAATCTTTCAGTAGTAAATGAGAAGTGCTCTAATATAGAATCATAGAATGGTAAGGTTGGAAGGGACCTCAAAGATCATCTAGTTCCAACTCCCTGCCATAGGCAGGGACACCTCCCACTAGAACAGGTCACTCAAGCCCTCCTCCAACCTGACCTTGAACACCTCCAGGGAGGGAGCAGCCACAACCTCCCTGGGCAACCTCTGCCAGTGCCTCACCATCCTCACTGCAAACAACTTCCTCCTAACATCCAGTCTAAATCTCCCCTCTGCCAGTTTAAACCCATTGCCCCTTGTCCTGTCATTTCAAGACCTTGTCAATAGTCCCTCCCCAGTCTTCCTGTAGACCCCCTTCAGATATTGGAAGGCTATTCTAAGGTCTCCTCTAAGCCTTCTCTTCTTCAGGCTGCAGAGCCCCAACTCTTGTAGCCTGTCCTCATAGGAGAGCTGCTCCAGCCCTCTGATCATCATGATACTGCTTCAATTCAAAATAATGCTTCCTCCATGCCTCCACTTTGCTTCAAATTAAACACTAGTACCTCAGCCTAAATGTAGTCTGATCAGTACAGATCTTGTCATAGGCTGCAGCAGGCACATAATGCGCTAGTTGGAGAAGAATGGCACACTTTATTAGGTGAGCTATCTACACCGAGCTGAGAAAGGACATCCCAGCAGAAATACTCCCCTGGTTCCAGAGGTTCCAGGTAGCCACCTCTCTGGCATCATGTACTCTGTGCTTCCCTGGCAGTTTTCAGGAATTAAGAGCTTGCCAAAAGCCAACTACCACCAGGTAATATCTGAAAACTCATAATCCTTAGCCAGCTTAGACTAGTCCCACTCCATAATGAGACTCAACCAAGCAGTTGCCTCCACAACTTTCAAATGTCTATATGTGTATGCAATTGAGAATCACTGTATATTACATTATTTAGCTTAACTTTCACTCTTATGCAGTCTATGGCACTATTCTTTGAAAATCTAGTAGCGTCTGACACCAATGTTTTATATACAGCACAGAGACAT
>VWYK01032359.1:4678-60899 GCA_013399775.1 Semnornis frantzii | reverse complement strand
AGAAGGAGGCGAGTGCCAGGGAGCAGCCCTGGGCCTGGCCCACAGAAACCCTCACCCCATTTCCGGGCCGGGAGGTGCCGCCGTGGAAAGCCCGTTTCGGGGGCAGCTAACGCCGGGGATCCCCCGATACAAGATGGCCGGAGCGCTCCGGGGGCAGCGGGCCCGGGGCAGGTGGCAGTGGCGAGTTTCCCTCTCCCGGTGCCGGAAGCCGAAAACGGCGTCGGCGTCGTGCGGGGAGGTCGGGGCGGGCGGTTCCGTGAACTCGCTTCTCGTTTGAACGGATTAAGGGGAGGAGGCTGAGGCCCACGCGTGCCCGCCGATCCTCCGCTTGCCGGGGATCCGCCGGGAACCACCCGCCGTTCCCTGCTCTGCTCCGGGAAATGTGGTGGTACTGGAACAGAGTGGGACCCTCCCGTCGCCGGGCAGGTGGAGCGGGGCTGCCCGTGCCCGTGGCCGCCGCGAGCAGGGCCAGTAGTTGGGCACCCTCCCGGTGGCTTCCCGCAGCGCTATTCTTGGGGGTCGAGCAGCTCCGGGCTTGCCCCTCTGCTGCGGGAGCCGCGGCCCTGTCCTGCGTGGGGCAGGACTACGGGGACGCAGCCCTGCGTGGAGCCCCCGGAGCCTCCCGGGATTCTCGGTTCCCAGGGCTGTCCATTCTCTGTCCTGCTATGTACCAGGCTGTGGCTCGGAGCCACGGATGGGGACCCCGGCCGGGACAGGACCGGAGCCACCGAGACGCAGCGAGGCCGCTCCCGTGCCGGGGTCCCAGCACCGCAGTCCGTGTCCACGCTTTACCGGGCCATGGGGTCCGCTCCCCGCGGGCTCTCGGCAACTTTCACCAGGGTGCGGGAGCGGCGGAGCTGAGCCCGAGCGGCATCGAGATCTGGAGCCGCTCTTCTGCCGCGGGGTCGGGCAGCAGTGCCTGGTTCCTTGAGGACGCTGGCGGGCTCCCCAGGAGGCCGTTCCCGCGTTATCCCCACGGGTGCACCCGGTCGCCGTTCCCCCTCGAGCCGCACAGCTCCGGCCGGCAGCAGCCCCGCGCCTTCGAGGGGCAGCTCTCGGGCCTGGAGGTGTGGGGACATCGGGGAGGCACCGGGGGTGGGGAGACACGACGACACTGCTGAATGTCACCGCACCAGAGACCATAACAAAGACGCAGCCGCCGTGATCGCAGAGCCGAGCCAATAAAAAGCAAACTGATATTACAATTTTGATTTCCCTGGAGGGCCAAAGGGGCTTAATGTAAGAATTATTATCCATTGTGAACAGCAGCCGAAAGCCAGCACGGGCAGGAAGATTTAAATTTTTCTTTCTTTTTTATTTATTTTTTTTTCAAACTTAGCAGTTTTCCTAAGAAACATTTGTTGAAATTTATGCCAGTGGAGTTTGTTAACCCTCCCCTTTGACACTTCAAGCTTCTGTTGGCAGAGAAGACAAGCCCAACACTAACGCTTGCAATAAAACTAAATGCCCAGGGATGAGGAGGTTTTGGTGCAATTCCCCCTGATCTGGCTAAGCTGTGGAGTGAAGGAAGCCCCCATGCAGCAGCTTCAGGCCCAACCTGGCCAGGAAAGCTTGACCCTTCCCGAGACGTGGCCAGGAAGGGGCAATGAGGAGTGCCTGGGCTGGCTGGAGATAGACGCAGGAAATATGTATAGTTTAAAATGTATGACCGAATGCATGACACTAGTTGGAAACAGATGATCTGTAAGGTCCCTTCCAACTCATTCCAGGCACACAGAATCATAGAATGTCTTCTCTGAAGGACCTGCCTTAAGAGGAATACGAAAGACCATTTGTGAAATGTAGTATGTATAAAAAAGGGATAGAAACACTGGGAAACCAACACTAGGAGTGTTTCAGTCATTGCCTGGTTTGTGGCTCTGGCAGCTCAGCACCAGCCGTGAGTCCTGTGGTTTTCTGCACAATGTTCATCTGCTTTCTGTTACTGGGCTGATTGCACATGATTCACAGTAATGATTGTAATGGTGGTGATTTTCTGTCTCTTACCTTGCTCAGACGGCAGCAGTTCATGAACTGATCATCTTTCTCTTTGTCAATTCGAAAGAGGACACCTTATTTGAACCACATAAAAATGTCCTAAACAGGGAAAGGAGGAAATGTTTCCAGCTGCTACTTCTTCCCAACTGGTAGGAGCACATCACAAGGATGAGAAAAGTAAAAGGGTATCCAACCAAGAGAAGCAAGAGCCAACTGCTGCCTTTCAAAGCCAAGAGAACAGTGGTTTAGTATCAAGTGTTTTGTTTGTGATTTGCCTCTTCATAAGGCAGGTATGAGGTGCAGGTGCATGTTCTGTGGGTATCCTTCCCCCACCACACACCTATCCAATAGTTCAGGTTCCTCTTTATCTGCAGAGCATGGTCAGTAGGAACATGGGTCCTTGCAACAGGAAGAGTGTCCTAGGCAGAGGCATGAGGAGCAGGTGGATGGGCAGACCAAGCATGGGGGCTCCAGCTACCCACTGTGTAACCATGCAGCAGGCGAGGGCCTGATCCTGAGCAGAGGCTGCTGGGGTGCAGCTGTAAGACAAAACCTGTAACAGCCAGAGACAGATGGGCTTCCTGCAGGTGCTAGGAAGCATACCAAAGCAATTTCCCCTCAAACACTTGCTGGCCATGTTCCCTCCCACCACCCAGGGCTGAGGTCTGTCTAGGTTCATTCTTTTCATCATTATTTATAAAGTTCTTACTCTGGCTATAGAGCCAGGTCTGTGGCAGTGCCTCTCTTGGGTTGGGTTCTGCCTCTCTGCTTCACCTTGCCTCTTCCTCTAGTAGCTCCAACAGATCCACTGCATGTTAGCTGCAAAGCAGCACTGGTTACGCATGTCATCATTTCTGATATTGCTCGTTAGTCTGTATCAATATTAGCAATTCAAACCAGAAATTCTTTCTCAGCTGTAATCCTCCAATTCCACCAAGATGATTCCAAGATTGCAGTTTGGGTGCTCAGCTTTTCTTCCCCTCTGTCCTGGCAAGGCCAGCAGTTCCTCCCAGAGCCCAAAAAGGCCAGGAGTACATCCAGGCTTAGCACCAGATAACAACAGAAAGTTAATACATGAATTAGAGCCTTTCCTTCAAGGCCACTTTCACAGGGACTTTGTGACTCTCTTGCCTGTCAGTGTCCTTGGAGGGAGGGGGAGGGCGCTGGCCCCATTCATTCCTACCTGGCCGCCCGCAGCCTTGGCCAGCTGGGCTTGTGGATTTGCCCTTCTGCTTTTGTCAGCTCTGGCTTGCATTTGAAGTTGTGGCCAGTCTGAAAATCGGATTATATTACAGCCCTTGTCGAGGTCACCACCATACCAGAGGAAGACAAGAAAAGGATGAGTAGGTAGGCTTGGAAAAAAAAAAAGACCCACAGCACACAAACCCACAAAAAACCAAAACCCACCCACCCAATCAATAGGATGCCATGAGGTAAGATGTGAACAATGAAACCCTGTTCCAGGTTGCCAAGGCAAATCTGTCAATAGAGTATTGAACAAGCAAATCTGACTTGCAATTATTGTCTCCTTTTAAATACAAGCTGCCCCTTTGCCTCAGAGTTCAAGCCCAACACTGGTGCTGAGCAGCACTCAGTGACTGCTGGCCAGGGCTGTTTGAAAATGGTGAGGGAAGAGTCAACTCTGCTGGAAGCTGGGCTGGAATTTACTCCAGCACAGGCACTGAAAACCCCTGGAGCGTCCCCACCACCTTCACTCCAGCAGCTGAAGTGACATGTGCCCTGCCCCCAGCACAAGATGCTTTCCAAAGCTGCAAAAAACCCTTTGCAACGAACTGTTCAATCTCCAAAGCTTTCAGTAAAACACAGGCCCACGGAGCAGACAGGAGTATTTCAGCTTCAGGAAGAAAACCATCACACGGAGTACCCAGCGCTCTGTAACGCTCAGGGAAGCAGCACTGAGAGCGAGCACTCGAGGCTGGAGCTGTCAGTGTGGAGCAAGCGTGGTGGCCTCAGCACCGAGTACAGCAGCCAAGTCTGGAGTTGCCCCCCCACACCCAGAGGCAGCAGCAGTAGGAAAATGCAGAGGCAAATCCACTCTGAACTGGGTCATCGTGCGGAAATGTAAATGGCTTCACAAATACCCTGCTGCAGTTGCTGCTGGTGTGCACGGGGCCATGGTAGACAAAGTCTTTTTTTTTTTTTTTTTTTTTAAATTCCCTGGCACTGTTTCCAGCGCAGACCAGGAGAGGCTGCCCACAAAATTCCCACAGCAAACACTTGTCAGGAGTACACCATGCACTTCCGTGGCGGTTTAACAGGGCGCAGCAGAGCCTGCTTTCATGTGGCTGGTGGAGGGGCCAAGGCAGAGTACACATGGCACCGTCACCCAAAGCAGCTGTTCTGGGGGCTTGACAGGGCTCCTCTTACCCTTGGAACCCCCACTGTGAGGAAGGAGGTGACAGCCCTGCTCTGCAGAGCCACAGTCAGAACAAGCAGGGAGGTCAGCACCAAATGGCAAGTTCCCAGGAGACTCCATCTCTTGGGAATAAACTCCCCTTCCCCAGGGCCCTTTCTGCTCTTCCTTCACCCCCAGACATAAGCATGGGTGCCAGTGAGAGAACCTCAGGGACCATCTGTCTTTAATCTTCTTAGAGACAGGCAAATCAGGAAAAATTCAGAGGAAAGAGGCATTGAAGTTTCTGTTTCTGGCCAGGACCCTCCTTTCATGGCACAGGATTCAGTAGCTACCAACTGGGAGTAGGTCTCACCTGGCCCATATTCTCAGGCCCATGCAGATTGCTGGCAATGCCAAGCAGGAAGCACTGGGAAAATGTTCCCACCTGGGAAGCATTCCCTCCTGCAAGAGAGCCTGGGAGGCTGTGGGTATGGACAGAAGGAGATGGGAACTTGCAAGGGAGCCCAGTGCACATCATCTACCTTGTACTGCCCCGCACCTTCTCTGCTGTCCCCCTTTGGCTCTTCGAGCAGCTCTGGAGAAGGCTGTACTTGGAGCTCTCTTCCTCCTCTTAACACTTAAGCTGGTGCTGTTCCTCAGGAGCTGAGTGGAATTATGAGATTTTCTCCACCAGAAGCAGGTCTGCACATGTGCCTTTTGGTGAGCCCAAAATCCCCTGATGGCAGAGGCAAAGAGCTGCTCAGTGAGTTGTGGCATGATTGAGATGGTTTGTGTAAGCTTTTCCAACCTTCTCCATCCACTGGAATCACACACACACACACAAAATTCCATCAAAAACTAAAGAGTGCCAACAGACTGCAAGCCACAGACAGCTCAGCTTTTAAGCCCTTCCACAAAAATCAGATATAGTTTTGTATATAGAAACCCCAAGTAAAACATGTTGGGCAAAGCTTCCTCTGCAACAAAAAGCACATGGGGAACATTGGAGTCCTGCACATGGGCCTGGAGCTGAGATGGCTCTGTCCCAGGTATAAGTAGTCTGAAGGTGGGTCTGGAATTTCCTGACCTCTTCTCACTCCATTTTCCAGGTAGACAGAGCCATGGTGTTTGCCTTGCACCCATGGCAGAGTGTGAGAAAGTTGAAGGCTCCAGGACATCTTGCTGAAGAGAGCAGGTTGGAGATTAGGATGGTGGTTTGGAAATGCCATCAACAGAGGTACAAGGGAGAAATTATCCTCTGTGGCTTTTCCAGGGCTTCCTCCTTGTGATTCTCCAACATGCCTGAGAGCATGGTAGGAATTTTTTATTATTTTCTTTTTTTAGAGATCAGGTTGAGAAGCTGCAGCTCAGTGCACACCAAAGATGTGAGGACCAAACAGACCTCCAGACAGACACCTCCACCATCAACAAATGGAAACCTGGCCTCTGATCATACTCTTTAATAAGCAAGCCCACCAAGCTATTCCTAGTAAAGTGAGTCAAAGCACATCCCTGCAGGAGGGTCCTTATCCCTTTCTAGGAAAGCAATCTAAGATTTGTATCTACTACAAAGGCTTGAGCATGCAGAGGAGTCACTGGGCACAGTGGTTTGCCCCGTGCAGTCTGATGGCAGGATAAGGGCAACTGGTGAGGCTACTGGACAGTTAGCTGGAGCTTCCAGGGAAGTGTTTGAGCCTGAGCTCCCTGGGTCACTCTGGCTCTGCATGGACAGCCAGGGACAGAGCTTCCCTAGAAGGGCTGTGGTTTGCAAACATAAAAGCATTATCTTGACATTGCAGTCACCAAACTCAGAGAAGATTGGAGCAGCTCTACCTGTAGTTTCTTCTAAAAGCATCATCTTCTAGGGAACATTAAACACAGGGAAAAGCCAGCCTGAAAAACATGCTCAGGAGATAAACCACCACCTGAACCTCAGCAATAATGCATGCTGCTAAAACTGCCATATGCAGCAAAACCTGATTCCTTCACCTCCCGTAGCTGCAGAGCCAGCTTGGTCTGCCCACACCCACAGGGATGCTTGGTCTGCTCATCCCACACTAGGCTACTCCTTTGACCCATATGCTCATTTCTTAGGTCAGGAATGGCCTCAGGCCCATTACCTCTCAACAGAGCCTCCAGGCACTTGGTGCTGCTTCTCCATCTTGAGCAGGAGCTGGGTTAAGACCCAGGAGAAAAAGCCTCAGCCCGTAGCACCCAGAGTTGCAGCCTGGCTCGCTCCCACCCACACAAACAGCTCCTCCCAGGAGCAACAAGCATCCATAAGACCTTCCCCATCTGCAGCTGAGCTGAGCATACTAAGTTATTTAAGCATAGAGATAGATAGATAGATTGATTGACTGGTTTGCTAAGATTACAGGTGAGTGTGCCTGCATCCAGCTCCTGCCATGAGCTGCCTGAGAACAGCAAGGTCCATGTGGAGAGTTGCTTATGGGGCATAGGGAGAGAGAGAACAGGAAGAGACGAAAGCTGCAGTCCATGCTGGGACCTGTGTGGCTGGTACTCTGTGGGCTTCTGGCAGCAGAGCTTTTATCTCTGTGCTCTGTACCACGCAGAGGCTCTGCTCCCACGGTGCCCCAGTAATGTTTGTGCAGCACCTGGCACTGCCGAGCCGCAGCTCCAGCTTCCATCCGCTGCTGGGGACAGTTGCTGTGGCAGAGTGGTTAGGCTGGCACTAATTCAAACTGCCACCCCAGCCTCCCCTCCCCAGGCAGCACAGCGATGAGATCCGTAATTGCCCACAGACAGCAGTGGCAATTACTGGGCTGGGCTGGGACAGTTCAGGGAGTTGCAGGAAGAGGAGCAGGCAAGGGCCCTGTCAGCACACGTCCTGCCTCATGGTACGAAAATGGCACGTGGCAGAGGCTGGCACATGGGCAAAGTGCTGGTGGTCATGGCAAACTGCCTGGCACTCCTCAAGTGCAGAAGAGCTGAGCCCTGGGCTGCTGTGAGGATCGCAGAGGTGGTGATGGCCACCAGCAACAGCCTTCAGACTCTGCAGCTCTGCAAGGTGTGAATCATTTGGGGTTCTTCAGGGCTGTGGGGTCCTGGCTGGTGGCAGCATGAGCTGCATCTGCGATGAAGGAGCCAGGATATGGAGTTGAGACCATGCAGCAGGTGGGCTGGGCCTTTGCTCTTGGGTCTCTCCTTACTCAAATAGCTACAAGATCCTTGCTCCTGGCATGTGGTTCCTTCAGGAGTGAGTTGGGAGATGCTGGCATAGATCTGGAGGCCGTGCCATGGATGAGGGGTCACAGCCACAACTCGTCCAAGTGCTGCTGCACAGCAAGGGGCTGGTGGCCACGAAAGGCAGCACTTGGCAGCGGTGTCTTGATTTCGCAAGGGCGCTGCCAGCTCACACTGTGCAGCCAGGCTGGGGAGCCTTTCCTGCGTGCTGGGTGCTGCTGGGTGCAGGCAGAGGGAGGAAGCGTGCAGGGCTCTGTGGTCAGGCAGTTTCCATCCTCCCTGCACCTGAGCCGAGGCAGTGCTCAGCTCCCCAGCAGCCCTTCCCTCCAGCTTCCTTCCGCCGGCGCCGCTCAGCCAGCATCACCTCAGCATCTCCTCGGCAGGTTCAGCTGGAGCCTGTGGCTCATTGCAAGATGATTTCTGTGCTGCCCTGGCACTTTATCCTCTCAGAGGATTACACCAAGTACTTATGTTTCCTAAGGGTCTGGAAAGGTTTACTGGCCATGCTGGCCATGCTGGCCGTGCCTTACGCTGTCACCAGAGAGCTGCCTGCTATAAAGCTGCTTAGGCCGACCCAAGCTGAGCTGCATTAAACCCATTAAGAAGCGTCTGCCTTTGCCTGGGGGTGGGAGCCCAGTGGGGCAGAAACATGGAGGGTTGTGGGACTCAATCCAAGGCAGCCACTGGATGTGCATCACACAGGGTGGGGGCCTGCTCTGTGTCCCCATTCCTGCCAGCCTGTAGGACTTGTGTGAAATCCTTCACCCACACCCAGGTATGGATCACTGCAGCACAGCAGAGAGCCCAGCCCCATGCCTGGATGTGGTTTGCATGGGGTGTAAATTCCACTGAGCCAAAGGCTGATCTCTCTACAGCTACCTGAAAGGAGGTTGGAGTGAGGTGGGGATAGGTCTCTTCTCCCTACTATCAGATGATAGAGAGAGAGGAAATTGCCTGAAATTGTGCCAGGGGAGGTTTAGGTTGGAGGTTAGGAAAAAAATCTTTACTGAAAGAATGGTCAGGCATTGGAACAGGCTGCCCAGGGAGGTCTTCAAGAAACCTGTGGGCATGGTATGTGGTTTAAAGGCCATGGTGGTATTAGATCGATGGCTGGACCTGATGATCTTAAAGGTCTCTTCCAACCAAAACGATTCTGTGATTCTATCTGTGAGTCCTCTGCATGTGCATTAAGCAGGGCACAGCAGGTACTGGACTCCCAGCTGGCCATGAGTGCACCACCTCATGCCAGCTGTTAGGCATCTCGAAATGGCTATGCAGGAGCTGGGGTGGGCACTACTGGGGAGACAGAGTGGTCACTGACTTGTTAGATTGGCTCCTTCCAGCTTTGCCTCTTCTTGGACTACCTATGTTTGGTTATATAGAGCTGAGGATTTGCTGAACTCTTGGGATTGTGCTCTGGTCCTGCCTGGCAAGGTAGTCCTGGCCCACAGTGACATTGTCCTGCAGGTGCTGGTGCCCGACCCTGGGATATTTTTTCATGCTGAATATGCAGGTGAATGTGTGAAAGACTTTGTGATTCACATGTGGGACAGTGGCAAAGTAGCATGGTGAGAGCAGGATGCTCCCATCCTGAGTCCTGCAGCTTGAGAAACACCACAACAAGGGCCTCTCTGGGCAGGGAGAACCTCTTCACAGAGTCCTCTTCTCTTGCTTGTCATTCATTGCAGTGTTTCAAAGAGAACGATGCCCTCTCGGCAGAGTGATGGCATCTCCATGGGGAAATTTGGCCCCTCCAGGCACTATGTCTCCAGACTGAGCTGCCAGGATGGCACAAGCACAGTGTCTCACAACTGGACGAATGTTTTCACCTGAGCAAGAATTGCCCTGGGCTGGAGGAGAGTAGCCCATCACGGCTGGCAGGGGTTACCAGAGCGTCCAGGCAGCAGCAGCAGTACGGGGAGAAGGGCTCAGTGCTGCCACCCTGCAATGCTGGGAGTCACCCGCGGAAAAATGGCAGCAAATGATTTGGCTGTGGCAAGGGGAGGCCTTGGCATGTCCCTGGAGAGCAGTTAGCAGGCAAAGGGACAGAGATGCTGTCCCTCAGAAGGATGGATTGGTCTCTCCTTGTGCCAGGCTGTGCAGAACTGTGGCTCGGCTGAGGACTGTTCCTTGGAAAGCTTCAGACCATCTCCCTTCTCACTTCCCCTTCTCTCAGGCAAGTGTGTGCCCTGGACAGCTATTTTTAGGCTGCTCTTCACCGTCTGGTTTCCCCCAGAGATGTTGAACAGGTTCTGGGAACTCCAGCTGCCACTTGGGCAGCATGAGAGATGCTTTGTTTTCTGAGCTAACCTCCTTGTTCCTCACATCTGCATTAGCTCTGCTGCCCTCTTGCAGCTGCCCTGGCATGGGAACCTCCCCCCCACATAGCCCTCGCCAAGGCCAGCAGTGCCAGCACTCCTGGGATGGGCAGAATGGCCTCATTTGGGGTTGAACTTCACCCCAAGTGTGCTTCCTTGCTCCAGAGGTCTTCTGTACCTTGTAGTTGCTTCAGTTTCCAGGGTGCGCATGGAGGTCTGTCACCCACACTGGCAGGCTGGGCTGAGTCTGGGATGGGTGCATGTGGGAGAACAACTCCCATTGCCATGTGTGCACTCACTCTACATCCTCAGTGCCCTCTGAGGCCAGGTCATGCACCAGGGCAGCCCAGACCAGCACCAATCCCCCTTGCACAGCTTTGTCCAGGATCCATCCCGGCAGCTCCCACCCCTGCTCTCAATGTCCATGCAGAGCTCAGTTTGTCCCCATACTGGGCTGCCTGCAGCCGTGGGGTGCAGGACAGTGTGCAGTGGTGGCTGAAAGACAAGGACAGCCTCTTGTATGAGGTAGGGATGTGCAGTTCAGGTGTCCATCCCCGTGGCACCTTATGGCTGGCTGCAATGCTGATGCAACCAGCTGGAAGCCTCCTGCACGCCCCAGCAGGGCCAGCCCTGACCACTGTGGGAAGATCTCAGGTGTCCCAGCCTGCGGCGACCTGTGATGGAGTCCAGGCTTGCCTTCAGGCTGACTGGCTCTGAACCGGAGCTGGCTCCATCCCCTGGGGTAGCAGGCAGCAAGCCGGCAGGCAGGAGACCACTGTCAGGGGTGACACGGTGGGGACCGTCAAGTCATTTGGCTCCTGACACACCCTGCCTCTCGGCGGGGCACACCCTTTCCTCTGCCGGGGAGCTCCACTCGCCCTGCCGCAGGCTCCCCACAAGCCCTGCCTGAGTACTGGTCAGGAGGAGGGTTCCCAGGGCTGGGTGTGCTGCTTGGCCCCTTCCTCGTCCCTCTGCCTGTTAGCAGCTCATTTGTCTGCAGCACTGTGAGCAAAACTGGGGCTGTAGCTCTGCTCTGACTTGGGGCAAGGGACTGTGTGTCTCAGGGGGACAGGGAGGTGTGAAGTGACACTGTGCACGCTGGCAGAGTGGCACAGGGTGGAGCACGAGGTGGGGGTGGAGGGATGTGGGACAGGGATGGGGGATGTGTGGGGCATGCTGCATAGGGCAGACGGAGAGGGACGCAGAGCTGCAGGATGCTTGGGGCAGCTGCTGCCCACGCCGGGCACTTGGCTGCTCAACCCCAGCTCCCCCAGTGTGTATGCCCAGGCAGGGGCGGGGAGCATTCAGGGCAGCCCTGGGTGCCGTCAGGGCCGGCCCCAGGGAGGCTCCCAGCTCCACCATTCCCATGTTTGGACCTCAGCTGCAGCAAGTCCATAAAAGGCAACGTGGGGAGGGCGCTGGCACTGAGCCCATTGCATCGGGGCTGCTGCATGCCCAGGGGAGCTGCTCTGGGCTTTGGGGCTGTGGGCTAGGGCTGCTCCCAGGGCTGTGGGACTGCCCTGCAGAGGGGATGCTCTGGGTGCCCCCAGCCCATTGCTGCCCTGCAGAACAGCCTGTACTGCTGGTTCTAGGAAAGGGCCAGGCAGCTCCTGTTCTGGCAGGAAGGTTCCCACCCCAACACTCATGGGTGCCCAGGGTGCTGGGGAGTGCATCAGATGGGTCCTGCGTGGACACAGACAGAGCTGCAGCTGTGCTCCAGCTGGTTACACAGCCCTGAGAAGGGACTCGCTGGCAGAGTCTCAAGTGACCTCCACAGGCCTGTTCCTATCTAACTTGTCCTTTGCAGAATGGCAGTGCCAGTCCATGGCACAGCTGAGAATAGCTCAGGAGGTGTTGCAGATGCCAAGATATGAGAGTCAGAGGGACCAGGAGAGGCTGGTGTGGACTGAAGCACAAAAATGAAATCCAGGCTGAAGCCACACTGTAAACACACCATCCCAGAAGATGCTTGAGTTTGGAGGCATCTCAAAAGAGAGATAAAGGGGCAGGAGCTGAGGAAGAGGGGAAGGAGCAGCGAGGTCCAGAGCTCATTACATGTCAGGGTGGCAAACATGGTGGTGATGAACTCCATGGAAGTGTTTGGACTGAACTGAGCTGATCTAGGACCTGCTGTAACACTGAGGACCAGAGGTGTTCAGTGAGCTGAGGTCTAGCAAATGTGCAATAAATGCGGCCAAACCAACCAACCAGAGAGGGCAATAATGGGGAAAAAAAGTGGAGACAGCAAGATTTTGGAGTGATGCAGGAGGACCCATTCTCTTTGGGGACTTGCTCTGGCTCACTCCAGGGATGTCCTTAACTGGCAGGGATTGAAAACATTGACCAAACCCCAGGGAGAACAGCAGGGATGGGCAGACAGCAGACCCACCACAGAACAGCAACGAACTTAAGAGGAAAGCCCAAATGTGCTGTGGAGCTGTCAGGCAGGGCAGGGAGTGAGCTAGCCCGCAGGAATGTGGGGAAGATAAACAGTGAGGAGGAAGGGCGATGCCCCAGGTATCGGGGTGGGCACCGCCGAGCAGCGGGGCAAAGTGTGAGGGCTGGCAGGCTGGGGCCCTGCCTTGGGATGTGCTTCCAGCTGGACAGGAGGATGGGGTGGTGAGACACTGAAACAGGATGCCCAGAGAAGTTGTGGATGCCTCCTCCCTGGAAGTGTTTTAGGCCAGGCTGGATTTGGCTTCGAGCAGCCTGGTCCCTATATCTCCTGTATCCCTGCCCATGGCAAGGAGGTTGCAACTGGGTGATCTTTAGGGGCCCTTCCAACTCAAGCCGTTCTATGGTTGTGTGATGACTCTCCCCCAAATCACATTTATTTGAGCCTTTCAAGTCAGGTTGGACAAAGGCTGAAAGCCTTTCCTGGGATGGGCAGTTGGTGCAGGAGAGCTGCTGGTGCTCCTGGGCAGTGCCCAAGAATGGCTGTGGCAGCAGCTGTGTCCTTCCCAAGCTGTGCCCCCCACATTAATCTCAGACACTGTCTCAGCACACCTAGCACTTTCCTTGCTCCTGCTTCAGCTCACAAGGGGCTTTTGGCAGTGCAGGCAGGTAAAGCTCAGCCCAGCTGCAGGCATTTTAACCTGTTCTTGGACAAAGCAAAATCAATTCTCACCAGTGGCACCTACCTGCACCCCCACCTAGGGGGCTGGGGGCTGGCACCCTGGGTCTGGCTGGTGCAGGAGACACTGTCTGGCTGTGCCTGCTCACTCCCGGTGCTACAGAGGACGTGAGGCTGATTCATCTCTTGCCTTGGCTTCTGCTTACGTACGTTCAGGCTGGTCGTTGCCTGCTTGAACAGCTAAATTAAGCCCAGCAACAATGGGCCATCGATTATCCCATTCTGCTTCCATCGGGGCTGGATTCAGAGCTGGCTGCTGGAGGGGCAGCA
Organism: Semnornis frantzii; assembly: GCA_013399775.1. Classification (NCBI taxonomy): domain Eukaryota; kingdom Metazoa; phylum Chordata; class Aves; order Piciformes; family Ramphastidae; genus Semnornis; species Semnornis frantzii. The sequence continues at coordinate 47,620 of VWYK01032359.1, read as the reverse complement.
TCACTCAGCCCTGGCAGGGGCTCAGCACAAACAGACCCTTGCTTGGTTCTGCTCTGTGAAGCCCTGAGCCCCATGTGCCAGAGCAGGCACCTTGCTAACACCGGGACCAGCCCCACGGCAGCCACCCTCCCGTTGCCTCCAGCAGGGACAGGGACAGAGACAGACCACAAGTGCAAGAGAAGCAGCCTCTGTATCAGGGGACCTCCCTCATCCTTGAAGAGCTCTTGGTGACCCAGCTTTTACAAGCCTGGGGTTTGCTCCAGCTGTTTGCACAGGCTTGGGGGCCATGTTCTCTCTGCCCCCCACTTTCTGTGGGGCAGGGGCCTGTGTCCCCTCCCAAGCACCCCTCCTCCCCTCTTTGCTTCCTGCGGCCACTACAGGAGCACTGCCAGCCTCTTCCTCTCATATGTGTTGCTTTTGAAGCCCAGGAGAAGCCAAATGATGGAGTCCCACAGCGCCCCTTGTCACACCCCACCCCATCCCATCCCATCCCATCCCACAGCCCCAAATACACCAGGTCTCAGGTGACCTTTTCTTCCTGTGACATCAGTCTCAGCCTTGCTCGTTCTGAGTCTTTTTACTACCCAAGCTACTGAGGAGCAACCTGTCAGGAGCAGAAAGGTCAGCATGTTCTAACCCTGGGTGATGTCCACCCACCCAGCAGGGCTCCAGCTCAGATCTGCCCCACAGCTCCATGATGCCTGTGAGCCTCCAAGTGCCCATGAACGTCCTTCCAGCAGCAATTTGCAGGAGAAGAGCTGGATCGGGCCATGTTTGTGGTACCAAGGAGAGAGGAGGGGGCACCGTGGGCTGGTCCTGGGTGACCCAGGCAGTGCTGTGTGGGGAGTACCTCTGGTGTGGAACTCAGCTGGTTGCCCACTCCCACCTGCTGCTCCTGCTCGGGGTGGAGGAGCTCCAAAGCAGCGCAGGGGAGGGGTGACAGTGACGCTGCTGTGTCTGCACAGGGATGCTTCGACTGCAGATCTCCTACCTGCGTCAGCAGCTGAATTCCCTGCTCACTCCCTGCTCTGGCAGTTCCTTAACCCTTTCGTCCCGGTACAGCTGAGCACGCAGGCTCCTTGGAGCTTGTCTCATGATGGCTGTGCCTCCTCTGGCTTCTGTGGCCAGGCCTGACCCTGTTCCTACTTGGCTGCAAGAGGGAATGAGGCATTTTGCAGCTTGGGAAGCTGCTCTGCATGCTGCTTGGTGCACCCAGATCTATTACAACCTTCTTGTAACATTCTTTTCCAGCCTGGCTCTGGCTATGCCACCCTCTACAAGCAGCTGGTGGTGCTGCCATTCCAAGCCAGGGCTGGAAGCTGCACTGGGGGCTGCTCCAGGGGCTGGGACATGCTCCCCCCACTAACTCGAATTCCCGAGGAGATCCTGAAGCACAGGGACTGCTGCTGCTCACCAAGCACCTTCCCAGTGCTTGCTGCTGCAGCGCCGAGGTCGGGGTAGATTTATCACCTTGGCAGAGGGCCTGAAGGCCAGCTGGTGTTTGGGCTGTTTCCAGGGTTTCCTGTCACCACTGGAAGTTTTTCAGTGCCCACCCTCCCATGCAATATGTGGGAAATGGTTTTCTGGAGCCAGGCCCCAGATGCCAGAGTTGATTTGGGCAGGGCAGCCCTCCTGGCAGGTTTCCTTGCTCCCTGGCACCAAAAAAACTCTCTGCCTTCACCTGCAGCATGAGCTCTGCCCAGTGCTGGGGACTCAGGGTGTTAGCCATGTCCCCACAATGCCTGGACTCTGACCCCCTATGACCACAAGGACCCCCATGGCAGTGAGGCTCAGTGAGGCTTTTCACAGTGGGATGTCTGGTTTAGATTTTTAGATTTTTGGGCCAATTTTCTGTGCTGTGTAAGCCTGTGAAAGTCAAAATGCAATCCTGGCTCAGCACAGGCAGGACACAGAAAAGCCCTCTGCAGGACACTGGCCTCTGCAACATGCAAAAGCACCTGAGAAGCCTCTGGAGTGAGGAGGACTTGGGTGGATGCCACCTCCCTGGCTGCCTCTGACACCGCCAAGGTTAGTCAAGCACCAGCTGCAGACAGAAGCGGCTTAACTTGTTTGTGGTTCCTTGAAGACAAACCCAAGCCAAATAAAACCAAAAATCCCAGGAAATGTCTTTAGGCAGCTCCTTCTTCAGGTCTCTGCCGCTGCTTTCCCACACAAAGCAGGAGCTTTGGCAGAGACTGAACTTGGAGTTGAACTCAGAGGGACCTGATGATGGGGGTGGTGTTGGTGTTGGATTTGATGATCTCAGGAGGTTCCTTGCAATCCCTACCATTCTATGATTCTGTGGTGTGGCTGGGCACGGTGGAGGATTTTCTGCCTTGCCTGAGCTGTCATCCTGCTCACTCTTACGTTTTTTTGGAGCACACCTTGGGTTGCTGGGTCAGCCACGGACCTCAGGAGACATGGACAGCTCCGTGTGTCCAGCCAGGCTGCAGACAGGCTCAAATCTCTTCCAGGCAATCTTCCTTTGTGGAGCAGACCTTGCAGATGGACAACCCGTTGGTTAATTCTGCTTAAAAAACCAAAACAAAACAAAACAAAACAAAAAGCACCTGTAGCAGAATTGTTACTCCCAGCTTGGGGTGCACCTCCAGCCCTCCGAGTCCAGCAAAACCCGAGAGGACATTTCACTGTGCAGCCAGAGCAATGATGAGGTGGAGCAGGTCCCTGTATGAAAACAAATCCTAACTTGGGTGTTGATGCTCACGTGTCATGGCCCCAAGGACTTTAACAGGAGGATGCATTTTGATTTTGCTTTGTTTTCCTGCTGTTTGTGCCACTGCTGTGCCACGGCTCTAGCTTTGCAGAGATGCCAGCCTACCCACCAGAACAGAGCAGCCTGCAAGGGGAAACAGGAGCAAACCCAACCCCCTTTGATATTCTCTTCCCCTGAGACCAGCTGGGGCTTTGTTTTAAAGGTGAGCTGCAGAACATCAGTTGAAATGACAGCAGCTTGGGATTGGAAACAAACAACCAAAGCCAGGAGGCTGAGCTGGGATCCGCTTGCTTCTGGGGGGCTGGAGGATGAGCTGAGCCTTCCAAGAGAGGAAGAATCACAGAATAACTGAAACATCCAGGTTGGAAAAGCCCCTCAGGATCACCAAGTCCATCCTATAACCCTACCCTACATGATTAACCCTATACCATATCCCTAAGCACCAGAAGGGATCAGGGACAGCCCCAGCCCTGGGAACAGCTGGTGAGAGCCCAGTGCAGCCCCAGCACCCCTCTCCTAGCTCTGCTGCTTGCTCCTGGAGGGCTCAAAATCCACCCTCCGGGGAACGACTCCAGCACTGCCTGTTTCTATCACCAATTGTATTTTCTTCATCAGTTTCAAACACAGCATTTATTTGAAGCCCAGGGGTGGCATTTCCCCCCCTCTGCCCCAGATGTTCCAGAGCAGGAGCTCCATGGGTGCTGCCTCAGCCCCAACACAGAGAATACTGTGGATCACCTTTAGCAAATGACCCAGGCAAGAGCTTGGTGCTTTCAAGCATCTCACCCAAATCCAAACCAGCCTGTTGGGTTCATTACCCAGACTTGCTTCATGACAACACTACCCAAATATTTTCTTATTGAAACCATCAGCATCTGAACACTCCCAGCTCTGGCCTGGCAAGTGGGTGAGGTCTTACAAAAACAGGCTGGAGAAGCTTCCAAACCCACGGATCTTCAGGTTGAACTTAAAATAGAAATTGGTGTCCAGCTCATTGGTGGATGGTGGAGGAGCCCAGGGGCTCTGTTCCAGTCCCCACTGCAGCCCTCCCCTCTCACCCCATGACAAACTGCTGTGGCCAGCTGTGGACCTTGGGTTGCCAGAAAGGAGTCCTCGTGGGCACAGCAAAGCAAAAATGGCTGAGACAGAGTTTTGAACTGAAAATACAAACTAAAAATGCTTACACTGAAAACTTGTAAACAGAAAATGTTTAAAATGAAAAAAAAAAAATTGGACTGACAAATTTTAAGCTGATCTTTTTTAAAAATTGAAAATGTAGGCTTTTTTCTTCCTTTTAAACCCACTTGAGGCAGGCCCCATAGATGTGAGTGCTCTTGGAGCTCTGGGCATTAGATTTCAACAGTTAAGGTAGCACACATAATGGCTTTACCACTACAGTTTCCAGACTAAAGCACTGAAATGGCCTAAAAATTGTTATTTAAAGGCAGAAAGTCCATGGAATGTGATGAAGAGTTCATTCCCTGGTCGAACACCTCTGAGGATGAGCCTTGCACTCTGCTCAGCTTCCTTCTGCCCCACGTTAGTTCAGAGACTGCCAATGCCATAGCAAGGCACAGCAGCTGGGAGCAGTGGTGGTGGCCACCAGCTCCCAGTCAGAGGCTGTAGACAAGCTCTGAAAAGATCCTGCTTTTTTTCTTGGAAAAAATAATCTGCAGAGGAAGAAAGTGAACCAGGATCTTATACCCCTGCTGTGAGGGATGCAGGACACGGTAAAAAGCTCAGCACAGCAGCAGGCACAGCCCAAAGGGAGGCCAGAGGCCAGAGCTCAGCTCTGTGACCTGGAGAGGTTTTGAAGCAGGGGAGCCTGGACCTTCACAGCAGAATCATTTTTCAAAGCCCTTTTAAACTTTGAGCTAAGACAGAGAGTTGCCTTTCATAACTAGAAGAAGAAATGAGCTCCATTCAAGTCAGCAGTGACTTTTGGGTACTTGGAAAATGTTGAAGCTTTTGGCTGAAGGACAGCCTGCAATAAAATTGGCCACAAAAATATTTAAGGAGCTTCCTCTAAATTTCCAGCTCCAGAGCTAGAGCAACCTGGTTCTGGAGCAACCTATGAGGAGAAGGAGAAATGCTTCACTGTGAGGGTTATCAAACATTGGAACAGGCTGCCCAGGGCAGAGGTGGAGTTGCCATCCCTGAAGGTGTTTAAAAGGTGTGGTGCTTGGGGACATGGTTCAGTGGTGACCTTGCAGTGCTGGTTTGAGGCTTGGACCAGATGATCTTGAAGGTCTCTTCCAGCTGATTCTGGGAGGATACAGCAGTTTTTGGGATGTGACTCAGGTTAGGAAAAGGCTGAGCAGGGGGCTGAGCCACAGGCTGCTGGAGGAGGGCTCTGGTGGCCCTGGGATGGCCAGCGCCATCTGCTCATCAGGACGCTCCTCACCACGGAATCATCAGCACCCTTCTGGCAATTCCAGGCTGGTGCCACCAGTGCGGCTCCCGCTGGCTTCAGCTTTTCTCCCCAGGTAGTGGAGGAAAACCACTCCTCATGGCCTGTGGTCTTCTAAACGTTTGAATGTGGGGAATCAGCGGCGTGTGGAGCCTTCCCCACAGCACTCAGCACAGCAGGGCAGGGCTGGGCCAGCACCCTGGGGCGGGAGGTGACCATGAACCACAGCTGGCCAGACTGGTCTATTTTTATGATCCGAGCAAAGAGACAGGGGATTAATCAGCCAGCCCAGGGAGACAAGCTAAGTTGGGTGTTTAATTCTTTGGTGCCTCTAATAACTCAGGTGAGTCTCTTTGTTCTTGTGAGCTGTAATTTGTCATTTGACAGGCAGCGTCCCTTGAACGCAGCAGCTGAACGGCCACCTCCAAGCACACTCCGTACCTGGGCGGTCAGACCAAGCCAACGCCTGCAGCTCACGAAGGCAAGGAGCAGGAGGCTCCAGAGGCAGCTTGGCCGAGCACCTCTGCTCCGTGTTCGTCACCCTGCCGGCGGCTCAGCTGCCCGCGTGGTTGAACCTTAATGCCGGGCACAAAACCAACCCATTTCACCCACCCCACCGTGCACCCAGATGTGAGGCGGCTGCCTGCCTGCTCCGGCCCCGGGATGGTGCAGGAGGAGCTCCCTTTGCTCCCCCTGCCCACCGGCAGCCCAAGGCAGCGCAGGGCGGTTCAGGCTCCACGCCGGGAGGTGCGGGGCTGAGCGGTCTGCGCTCCTCAGCTTTCCAGGCGCAGGCGATCGGGTTCCCCTCAGGGATCACGGAGCGTAGTGTTACCACTGCCAGCAGCCGGGACTCGGTTTTCTTTCTTTCCTGCTCCCCTTCCCCCCGGCAGCAGGAGGCAGAAGGATGTGTCAGCTCCAGGCTGAGTCTAAAGAGGCTTATGCTGACTATTTACCTTTGCAAGGGTCTATTTTTGGCTGCTCGGCTGCAGCTAATTCAATGAACAGGGCAGCGATTCAGGAGAAGCCACATGATGGTCATTGTTTCTAAGGCTCTACATTACTACTTTGCAGGGGCTTCTTTTTGTTCCTTGGGTGGGTTTGGTTGTGGGGTTTGGTTGTTTGGGTTTTTTTTCCTTTTCAGATGTCAAAGAGTGTCACAAAGGACACGGGGATCTTGAGGACAGGTCAGAACGACTTCAGAAACCTGCTCCTGGCCAGTACTTGATTTGTTGCCTGTCTTCCACTGTAGAAAAATTCCCAGGTGTTGGTGGAGGGCTCTAGATTGGTCCCCACAGCTCCCACCCAAAACAAGCTCAACAGTTTGTGGACATCCAGTGTGAAACTAATAATGGCATTGCAAATTAATGAACAGGCTGAGACTGGAATCAAGTTCACCCAGGATGTGACCACTGCCGGTGAGCAGGGAGCGGCAGAGTCTCTGTTTGTTAAAGCATCCGACTGGAGCTCGAGGAGCTCCCCATGCCGAGCCCAGGAGCAACTGCAGCAGCAGGACACCTGACATCCTCGAGGTCCCTTCCAACCTTACCATTCTATGATTCTATACAATTCTATGACATCTCCTGCTGGCAGTGGGACCTGCAGGGGACACCAGGCACTGGAGAGCAGGTCTCGGTGATGTGGCTCCCACGCAGCTGAGCGCTGCGTCAAGTGGAAAAAGCTCTTTCCACGTGCTGGAAAACTGCAGCACAAGAGCCTTCAGCTGAACAAACCCTGAGTGATGTCCACACTGTTGAATGACATTTTAATAGTGGAAAAAATAATGCTCAGAATTATCTGCTTCATCTCTTCCTATTGTCTTTTAGTGGCTGGGAATGATTGCTGCAGCAAAGCCAGCTCTGGATCTTCTGGGCGGTGTTTGCTGATGCCTCCCAGCCCACTGTCAGCAGCTGCTTGCCTCAGGTGGGCTCTGCCCACTCTGTGCTAGGTACAGGGCCTGGCAGAGCTGCCCACACACCAGCCACTCACTGACTGTTTCTGAGGAGGCACCTGGTCACTTTGGCACCGACTGAGGAGCTGTGGTGGTGTGAAGGCTTCATGTCAATGCCCACCCCAGGCAAAGGGGCAGGTGGCAGTGGGTGCTGTCTGGCTCCTGCTGTCCCCAAGGGGAGCTGGCACTTGCCTGCCTGTCACCAAACTGTTCTGTAGCAAGATGCTCCTGGTGTTTTCTGGCACTTGTTTTTTCTGACCCTAATTAAGCCACCACCACTTGGGGCTTGCATCTAGAGGGACACTGCTGAGTGTCCCCAGGCTGAAATCAGAAGAGTCTGGGGAGAGCAATGCAGACTCAGCATCTAGCACAAAGCCAGCACCCAACACGTCTCTGTACTGCTTGCAAAAGGAGCAGCTTGAGGTGTGGAGACAGTGTCTGGCCAAGTGCTGTTGCTGACACTGGAACAGGTTGTCCAGGGAGGTGGGAGATGCCTCATCCCAGGAACCATTCCAAGTCACGTTGTCTGGGGCTCTGAGCAACCTGCTCTGGTTGAAGATGCCCCTCCTTCCTGCAGGGGAGTTGGACTAGATGACCTTTAAAGGTCCCTTCCCACCCAAATCAGCCCATGACTCTATGACTACAAGGTATGGCACCCAGCCTGGACAGCAACATACCACACAAATGCCTCACACAAACTTTTATTGTTCACTGAAGAACTCTCTGCTTCACAGCAAAGCAGCCACCAGCCCTTACACGAGGTGCCACCTCCTGCAACCCCAGCTGGCACCTGTAGCCTCAAAGCTGGGCTAATTTGGAGGTGTGCAGTACTGCAGGAGGTTTCACCTTTGTTCTTACCAAGGGGAAGGTTTTCATCCTCTGAGTTAAAGGCACACAAATCAGGAGCCAAACCATCCCTCTGCCCCACAGCAGCCAGCCTTTGGCGTGGTGCCTGCATAGGCTCAAGTCTCCTTTCCTCTTACAAACATGCACTTGGTTTGTGTTGGTTCCACACAAAGCAGCCCAGCTGCCAGCCTTGCTTCCCTGAAGGTTTGGGTGTGTGGGCTCCAGAACAGGCTGTGGGTAAGGCCTTGCAGGAAGATTTTTTTGGGGAAACTTGCTTGCTGCAGGAGCCTGCTGCAGCACTCTGCAGGAAGGTATGGGGTGTTCCCACATGTGCTGCTGACAGGACAAATGAGCCTGAGAGACCCTGCTGAAAAGACAGCATGGACTTTCTCCTGGTGCCAGACCATGACATGTATGCACAGGAGGAGCAGAGTGATGGAAATGAGAGGGAGCAAGACAACCAGGAGAGGCTGCAGGACCTGACAGGCTGTGCAGAAGGATACAGCAACATGGCCCAGCCCACTGTCACCTCATTTCCTTTTTCATCCATACAAGGCAGCTATTCCCCTGGCTCTGTTTGGCACAAACACTGGCTCAGGACACACCTTTGGCTGCCACTGAATTTGGTAAGGGACATTTGGCAGAATGGCTGTGCTCAAGGGCCCAGCTCCACTTTTTGTAGAAAACAAGAGGAGAAATGTGTTGCCCTTTCAAAAAACAATTCAAGGGAAACCTTTACCAGAGACAGAGCTCAGCAAAAATGACTGCAACGAGCTGAGTTTTGTTTTCACTTTGGGGAACAGGGTGCACTGCTGGCACCAGCTGAAGATTCTAAAGCCCACTTGGAGCGTGGGCCAGAGAAAGACAGGTCAGGACAGTAAATATTCAGTAACTGAGAAGAGTCAAAGAAAACACAACAGGAAACACATTGGAAACAACAGACTTCCATAAGGGAGTGCCTAAAGCCTGTAGTTGCCAGCATAAAGATGCAGCTTTGCTGTAATGGCATAAAGAAGTAACCTTACAAAGGGGTCTGTGAAACACCCTGACCCTAAAGTGGTGCATTAAGATCTGTGGCTGGACATGCTCTGTACAATGGGGGGGCAAAACCCCAACATGCCAGACTGTACCATGGAAAAAAAAGGCAAGAGGCAGACCTTTGAGTCACCAGTTCCTCCTCTCTGACAAAGCAGATACCTTCCCTGCAATCCCAACAGTCTGCAGGTTCATTTTTTTGGCAGATTATAACTAAAATGGTCTTTATGGCTTTAGAGAGAAGCCACCAAGCTGCAGGTTTTGGTTGAAGCAGAGTGTGTGTTTGTGTGTGTGTGATGTGCTCTGGATGAAGGAACATGATAAGCAGAGCTCCTGCTACAGCTCTACTCCTTCCACCTGACCCACAAATGCTGTGGGTTGAACTTGGCTCTCTTTAGTGTTCTCATCAGCAGGTAAAAAAGTTCTGCTTGCTAACCAGTCCCAGTCCCAGAGGCAGAATAAAAAGTCCTTGTTAAGACCTAGGAAAAAAAGCATGTTCCTAACAAACCCAACCCCAACCACCTGCCAACACTGTTCCTGGTTTGATGATTTTGTTCATAGTTCCACCACCAAATTCGCACTGGAATTGGCTTTCCCTGTGGAGCGAGTTCGTTCCTTGTCCATTCTCCACTCTTCAGTCTCGTCAGGAGTCTACCCCTCCACTTTTCCCTATGCACATCCTTCCTGCCTGTCCCTCTTCCGCCGTCACACCCTGTTCCTCTGCAGCTATTTTCGGAAGGGGAAGACGTCTCTGGTCCTCAGGCCTCTCCTGCCTTCGCTTCCTGCCTTCGGAGAAGACTCTTCCGCCAGTCCCCCGTACGGGCAGCTCTCGGACTCGGGGTGATGGCCAGAACACTCCACAGCAGGAATGAAGCCACTGTCCCACATTCCTGTCCCACACAGCTTGCAGAGGTCATGCAGGCTGCAGGGGATGCGAGGTAAGAGGTGGAACTGATAGAGCAGGCTTCTCGCCTAGAGAGAAGAGAGAGGGAAGTCAGGCACTCCTCCCCAGGGGTCTAACAGGAGAGCAGGAGTAGCCCAGGGCCTCCTGTCCAGTTGTCCTGCTTGGCTACCTCAGGAGAGCCAAAGTTCTAGCAAACGGTGGAGGGGGCCTGTGCTGCAGCACAACCCATTGCTGGCAGTCACTCCAAGACAGAGATGGATTTGGAACCATGGTGTGAACAGCTCTGTCTGTCGTGTCCCTGGGTATGTGCAAGGCTTATCCCAGCCCTCACCACCTCCTCAGCACTCTACAACTCTTATTTCTGCAAAACTTATTCCCAGGCAGGCAGCAGCCTCCCTCCCCTTCCAGGCTGCAGACAAGCAGGAAGATACAGGATCACAGGATCACAGGCTCACAGGATGTCAGGGGTTGGAAAGGACCCAAAGAGATCATCCAGTCCAACCCCCCTGCCAGAGCAGGACCAGACAGTCTAGCTCAGGTCACACAGGAACACATCCAGACAGGCCTTGGAAGTCTCCAGAGAAGGAGACTCCACAACCTCCTGGGGAGCCTGTGCCAGTGCTCTGTGACCCTTACAGCAAAGAAGTTCCCCCTTGTGTTGAGCTGGAACCTCCTGTGCTGCAGATTATATCCAGTGTTCCTCGTCCTATCGCAGGCAGCAAGTGAGCAGAGCCTGTCCTCCCTGTCCTGACCCCCATCCCTCAGATATTTATGAACATTTATTAGATCCCCTCTCAGTCTTCTCTTCTCCAGACTAAAAAGCCCCAGGTCCCTCAGCCTCTCCTCATCAGGCAGAGCTCCAGTCCCCTCAGCATCCTCGTAGCCCTCGTACAGGAGATGTGGAAGATAAAGCATCGGTCCCTGATTTTTCTTGACACTGATTCATTTCACAGACCCAAGGCTCAGCCCACACCAGCACCTGGGCATTTACCTTCCTGAGCACGAGTTCTCCATTCATGTGCATGGCCAGGTTGCCAAAATGCAGCAGCATCTGGTCAGTGGCCAGCTGCTGTTCAATGACATCATCCCCATAGATCACCACGATGGCCACACAGATGAAGAGGTGGAAATAATCCGTCTGCAATGAGAAAACAGGGGCTGGAGGACAGCATGTGGAGGCAGAGCTCTGACTGCACCTCCTCACCCCCAATGAGCACCTCCCTAGTGAGATTTTGTGCTGCTTCCTGTTTTGCCTGGTGATGCAGAATGTGATTTATTGCTGAATTCTGAATCAAGGGCTCTTCCCTCTACGGTGCAGCAGCAAGGTTTAGAGCAGAGCTTTCAAAGCAGACTAGTGATTTTTTGGGAAGACATTCTGCAGGTCTGCCAGGGAAGTCTGAGCTTCCGAAGGTGTTCAGCACTTTCTGGAACACCTCCCTTTGAAGCCTGGACACCCTCAGGTAGGAGAGACAAGCTCCACCCCCCCCCGCTGCACAGACAAACCTCTCCAAGAGCTACAGACCCTACTCGTTTTGGATGCTTTGCTGCTAAGAGGCTCCATGGAAATTCTGCACTGCCTGCTGAGACAGTGAGGGCTCAGCAAAGGTCACGCCGCTGCCCGCTGTGCCCACTGCCAGCTCTCTAACCTGGTAGTGTGCCCAGCAAGCTTCCCACATGCGCAAAGCCTCAGCGTCTGGGAATTCCCGCTTGAAACAGAGGAGGATCCAGCGGTGACAGAAGAGCATCTGCAGGCCATCCTCGCCCAGGGAAGAGAGGTGCTGGTAGAAGCGTGGGTGCATGAGCCGCAGCAGCTCCCGCAGGTACATCTGTGAAGGACACTCTGAGCTGAGCTGCTGCATCCTGCCGCTCCTGCCCCTCTCACTCACTGTCCCCAGGAGCCTCCACACCGTGAGCCAGGCCTGGCCTCCCGCAGAGCTGCCCACAGTTCTCTCTTTTCTCAAAACCCTCCAGCTTTGTGGCCTGTTTATTCCAGCACAGCCAGCAGCACACTTGGGTCTATCATTAAAGGCCAGAACTCACAGGCCGTGGCAGTTGTTTCACAAGGAAGGATGAAGAGTGAAAAGAAAATCCCCTGACAGCTACATTGTGAAAAGAGGAGAGGGAGAGGCAGAGGGAGAGGGAGAGGGAGAGGAGAATCAAGACAAAAAACTACCAGGGAGTCTTCACTGCCTGAGAGAAGTGCAAAGATAAAGCAAGCAGCATCCTAATTACTTTTGATCATCAAAGGTTCAAGTCAGCACCCTTTAGCATAGGCAAGGTGACTTTACTTGGATAATTTACTGTCTAGAACTGCCTCTGGGGTGTCCCAGTCACTCAGGATTGATTTTATCCCTTTTGTGGCTTTGGAGAGTGGTGTGTTGGAACCCAGCAGCCCAGGTAACTGCTGTATGGGATTCTTCTCATTTTGACTGGGGAGAAGAAGCTAAAGACAGAGCTAAAGGGAGCTCAGCATTCAGCCTCACCAGCTGCTTCTCCATATCCTCATCCCGGGGTGAGCTGATGAAGATTGTGTTCTGCATCAGTCCTACAAAGCACCAGAAAGTATCTGACTCATCTAGGACCTCTGCCAGGAGTGGAGCAACCAGGTCAGACATCCCCTGGGAGTATCCAATTGTTGGGTTAAATACTGCATAGTTCAGCAAGATCCTCCTGGAGAAGAGATGCGAAAAGAGAGGTGAGACACAGGAGAGGGCAGGTCACAGCTGAATCCAGCAGCCCCTCACTCCTACCCAAACTTCCACCACACAGGCTGAGTGAACCACAGAGCAGGAGGGTGACAGATCACTCCTGCCACCTAAAAGATCAACTTGCAATGGCACCCAGAGGCTTGTGAGCTTTTGAGCAGCTGTGCAGCATGCTGCATCCCACAGAACTGCTTTCCCTGGAAGAACCATGTCTAGAAGCACAACAAAGACACACTAACACTACACCTAACTGGAACTCTCCTTGGTATTTTAGGATATTTTGCATCAATCCATTCAGGATTAAACCATTTTGCATTAATCCATTCAGGGTTAAACCCTTTTGCATTAATCCAGAGAAGCTCCTGCATGTGGAACAAGAACTCTGAGGAGCATGTGGCAGCTTAAGACAATAGATTTGAAGAGAACTCTTGAGGCTCCAGTTCTCCAGCCACAGTACAGCCCACTGGGAGCAGTGCACTTGGAACAAGCAGCACTGTTCATCTCAGGTACACATGAGCCTCCCGTGAGGTGCTTTAACAGGTACAGATAAACCCTGCTGCAAAAATCAGCCCAGTGAAATAAATTCCAGGGGAAGATTTTCAATACACAGACACCAAAAGAGAAGGCGGAAAAAATTAGCATTCAAAAATATTTAAGAGGAAAGAAATGAAGGGGAAAGTTGATAGTACAGCTTGAGGTAAACTCTTGGGCTCAAGATGCTCAGTTACACACATACTTGGTACTCTGCTCTCTGTCAGTATGGACACTGATTTTGGACAGGCATGCTGTTAATAGAAAGCAGTCTTTAGAACAAGAGGGAACAGCCTCAAGTTGCAGCTGGGTAGGTTTAGACTGGACATTAGGAAGAACATTTTCACAGCAAGAGTGGTCAGGTCTTGGAATGGGCTGCCCAGGGAGGTGGTTGAGTCACCAACACTGGATGTGTTTGATAGTCATTTGGATGTAATGCCTGGGGGCATGGTTTAGGGTGAACCTTGTAGAGTAGGGTTATAGGTTGGACTTGGTGATCTTGAGGGTCTTTTCCAACCTGAGTGTTTCTGTGATTCTGTGATGCCTACACATCCATAGGGTTCCAAGCTGTATGGTTAGATGAAATACAACTGTTCTGTAAACACACACTCACAAGTCACACACCCATGAAGCAGACTCCGGTGTGCTTGGCCTCAAGTCCACCAGGAGAATCACAGACCAAGGAACTGCCCACGACTGTGCTGCATCACCCATGACCCTCCCACAGCCACAGCCAGCTCACACCTTTTCCATGCCCATGCCCAGGGAAGAGAGGGGCTGGGAGGAGAGGTTGTTATACCCAGAAGTCAATGGGTAAAGGAGCAGTGAAAGCACTGGGGGAGAGGTTCATGTTTTGGCATCACTTGTGTGCTGGTTTGAGGCTAATTGGAATATTTTAATGAGAGAAATTAGATCATTGGTTGTGAAAAGAAAATAATGATGAAATCTACATCACTCATTGGTTTGCTGAGGGGCATAAAAAGCTGAAATGTCAACAATTTGTCCCACTCTGTGTCCTGGGACGTTTCCCTGCTCTAATATCTCTCCACTAACAAATGACAAGTAAGCTTTGTTGACTGGTTTGGTTTCTGGCTGGGAAGGGAGATAGAGAGGGAGAAAGAAGGAGTAGCTTTGAGCCCTTCTGGCAGTTTTTCTTTGTCCAGGAGGGAGTCTGGATTTCTGTATTATTTCTAACTTGTATATAATTGCAAATACTTGTAAATATATTGTGTATATAGAATCATAGAATGGTTTATATTGGAAGAGACCTCAAAGATCATCCAGTTCCAACCTCCTGCCATGGGCAGGGACACCTCCCACTAGAACAGGTTGCTCGAGGCCTCATCCAACCTGGCCTTGAACACCTCCAGGGAGGGAGCAACCACAACCTCCCTGGGCAACCTGTGCCAGTGTCTCACCACTCTCATTGCAAAGAAGAACTTCTTAACATCTGCTTTAAATCTCCCCTCTGCCAGTTTAAACCCACTACTCCTCGTCCTGTCATTACAAGACTTTTAAATATATTGTATATATATGCTTGTAAATTTTGCCTTGCTGTAAATATAGCTTCATCTTACTTCTAAGCTGTCTGAGTAAATTCCAATAGTGTGTGTGGGAAAAGTTCCTAACCCACCACAACTTGGTACCAGTCACAGGATCACAGGATATTAGGGGTTGGAAGGGACCCAAAGAGATCATCCAGTCCAACCCCCCTGCCAGAGCAGGACCAGACAATCTAGCTCAGGTCACACAGGAACACATCCAGACAGGCCTTGGAAGTCTCCAGAGAAGGAGACTCCACAACCTCTCTGGGCAGCCTGTGCCAGTGCTCTGTGACCCTTACAGCAAAGAAGGTACCCCTTGTGTTGAGCTGGAACCTCCTGTGCTGCAGCTTCCATCCACTGCTCCTTGTCCTATCCCATGGAGCAAGTGAGCAGAGCCTGTGTCCCTCCACCCCGACCCCCAGCCCTCAGATATTCATGAACATTTATTAAATCCCCTCTCAGTCTTCTCTCCTCCAGACTAAACAGCCCCAGGTCCCTCAGCCTCTCCTCATCAGGCATAAGGCAGTCACCACATGCACGGTGACCTTCAGCCTTTTCAATGCAGTCCACCAGCAGCCTGGCCCATGGGGGTTATACATTTCTATACATTCTATACAGAACATGTTGCTTGGGACACCAAGACCAGAGCCTTCACCTCATGGTTTCCACATTGGGGTTGTCCTCCCCTCGGAAGAACTGGTTGCTGCGGTCAGTCCTCACCACATCTTTATCCACCGTGAACTGAACGTTACGCCAGAAATCCTTCTGCTCATCTGGAGTCATTGAGAGCCTGCAAATGGAGCAGCACCAGGAGCATGTTGCCAAGAGGGGAAGAGGATTGCCCTGGGGAACTAATGCCTTGTTTTGGCTTTAGTTTGCAGAGAAAAACTACTCCTGTGTGGAGTTTTGTCATTGCCCTGAAAAACAGACAGGCAGGTCTGTGCAGAAGGGCAGATTTCCTGTCCAAATGGATTCCTAGAAGGAGCCTCCCAGGTTATAAATGTGAGGACATGATATGTTTGCTCTGATAAACTCCACTTTAGGAGCAGTTGGGCTCTGCTGAGGGGGCCACAACAGAACTCACCTCTCTGTTACGATTGTCTCTGTTGATAACGAAGATGCTGCCCCTCTCCAGCTGAAATGCACCCACAAGTAGTTTACAATCATAGAATCATTTCATAGTAAGGTTGGAAGGGACCTCAAGGATCATCTAGTTCCAACCTCCTGTCATAGGCAGGGACACCTTCCACTAGCACAGGTCACTCAAGGCCTCATCCAACTTGGCCTTGAATCCCTCCAGGGAGGGAGCAGCCACAACCTCCCTGGGCAACCTGTGCCAGTGTCTCACCACCCTCACTGGAAAGAACTTCTTCCTATCATCTACTTTAAATCTCCCCTCTGCCAGTTTAAACCCATTGCCCCTTGTCCTGTCATCACAAGACCTTGTCAATAGTCTCTCCCCAGCCTTCCTATAGGCACCCTTTAGATACTGGAACATGCAGTTCTTGTGGTAGTAACTTCTCTGAACTAGATACCAGTTCTTCTTCACTATTTGTACACCCAGACATCTTCACAAAGAAATAGAAGATGCCACTTTCACCTCCAGGGTCCTAAACCAAGCATGCTATGTGAGATATGCTTCCCTAAGTGGTACCAATGAGCATGTTTGAAGACCACGAGTAAGGTAATTGAGCTACTAGCTCCAGAGCCTCAGGAGCTCTGCTGTGCCTGACACACCTCCTTCATCATCCCTCTCATCTCTCTACTCCAACTGGTTTCTCCTGCAGCAAAAATGCAGAAGCTTCATTCAGCACCATCAGTATTGCTGAGATGTCAGGCATGAGGAGAGACGATCAGGAGAGGATGAGGCTGCTCCCTTACCTTTTCTCCTGAATCTCAAAGTATTCCTTCCTCTTCTGCAGTCTCAGTGCCTCCCTCTCTTCCGAGGTGGACTCATAGCTGTAGTAGTGCAGCAGGAAAGGCCACACCTCCCCACGGATGGAAACATCAATCCCACCAAAGAAAATGGCCTGGAAGAAGGAGCAAAAGTTACAACTGGCACAGTTTTAACATTGCCCAGAACAGCAACACGAAGCTGCCCGCTGCCGTGCTCTGGTGGCTTTGCAGTTCCTCGCTGACAAGCGACGCCTTGATTCAAGCTCCTGCAATTTGCACATGTTTAGAGGGAAAGTGCTGGCCTTCTATTCCCAGACGAGACACAAATCGGGCTCATTTCAATGTCAATAACCCCCCCTGGAGAGGCTCTATGATTAACGTGTCGTTCTCATGTCACGGCTTAATCCTGGGTCCCGGAGACACTGCATCTCACTGCAAACTTCTCTCTCAGGACCTGCACCCAGTGCTCCCCTGCATGTTTTCCTGCAGTAAGCTCCACTTTTCTCTCTTTGATTCGTTCACACTGCATTTTGTGAACGCGTCGAGCAGCGGACGCTTTGCTTTGCTAACTCCAGCTGGCAGCAGAAGCTGCCAGGGTCAGGGAGATGCTCTGCTAGGCTCATCTGCAATACCTCCAGCCAAGCTCTCTATGCCCATCTTTACACGCCCAAGTGCCCAGTTCTTGCCTCTAGCAGGAAAGCAAACTCTTGCAGCTTCCGCCGGGGCACTCGCACTTTGCAGCAGGAGAGAAAGGATCAAACCCACAGCAGCAGTAGCTCTCCTCTCACCTTAAGAGTCACAGAATCACAGAATCATACCTTCTGCAGCTTGTACTCCTCCTCCACCTGTCCAGACTCGTTCAGGTGATGGAGCCAGGCAGACACATCAAGACGCTTGTAGGTGTTCTCCTCCGGGTGGGTTTCTGAGGAGGGCAGCTTGGGGCGACGGATGGAGAACTGCATACAAATCTTCTCATCACTGAGCTGCTGAACCAGGGGAAACAAAACCAACATCTGGAGCCAGAAGCCAGGGAGAGCAGCAGAAACTCAGTGGTTTTTCAGAGCAAGAAAAACCTTTTTGTGTGGTTGGTGTAGGATGAAGCATTGAGATGCTGCACTCGGGGAGGGTTGGGGTTCCCCGCCCCCCCCCCCCCGAATCCCAACCATTACAACAGGAAGGGTGATTAAAATAATTAAAAATCTTGAGTACCACCAAACAGCTTCATCCAAAAAAAAAAAAAAATCGTTTCCATTCCTCCCTCAATCTTATCCCTGACCTGAAACTGAATTAATGCTGCTTACAGCAAAACTTCACCCTGCCAGGAATGCCTGCAATAAATTACATATGATTGGCCATATACAAAGGGATTGCTGTTAGGCAAGCAGGGAACTGCACTGCCAGGCTCTCTAAGGGCACTCACGATCCCAGTGCAAGACTGCAGCTGACATTTAATTTAAAAATCAAAGGTTGCTCAATGCAAAAAGTGAGCCCATGCGACCATAATAAGAAAAGCAGCAGGGGGGCTCTGTGGGAAGGATGGAAATTTAAAAATCACTGTTTCTAATAAGCACATACAGTATCTTAAACAGATAATTAAAGAGCTCTTATCACATTTGTATGTAGATTGAACAAAATATGGCACCATGCCTTGTCAAAACAGTTTCCAGAGCTAGGCTTCACAAAATGGATGGAAAGGCTCTGACAGAATTTCAGACCTACCACTGCAGATTTCCCAGCCACCTTCCATGCCTAAAGCACACTGCTGACCTGTCAGGGCTACGAGAACAACCACCTAAGCAAGTCTCCTGGATTGCCTTCCCCTGTATTCCACAGGCAGAGCAGGAATGGATGGGGATAAGCAACTATGAATGAGACCTCAGGTCTGACTTGCAGTTGCATCCTAAACAACAGGCAACGTGGTGTAGCTTCCTGCCTGATTGGTGATGTGAACTCACAGTTTCTTTACCATGAGGGTGGTGGAGCACTGGAACAGGCAGCCCAGGGAGGTGACTGAGGTCCCATCCCTGGAGATATTCAAGGTGAGGCTCAAGAGGGCTCTGGGCAAACTGATCTAGTTGAGTATGTCCCTGCTTACTGTAAGGGGGCAGGGGGAAGGTGTTGGACTAGATGACCTTTGGAGGTCACTTCTGACCCAGACCATTCAATGATTCTGTGATTCTGTGGTTCTATAATCCTGTGATTCTATGATTCTAAGATTATATGACACCATGATTCTATGATTAATTTCTCCACCACACTCCCCTGGCTCAAAACCTAAGTGTGAAATATCTGCTGGGGAACCTCTCTTTGCCCATGAACCTTGCTCAGGTACCTGGTCCTTGAGATGGGTCTCTGTGCAGTACTTCCATTGCTGAAACACTTCAGACAGTTTATCCAGGCCACCATGGTGAAAATGGAAGATCTTGTACTGACTCTCCCTGCTTGCAACAACCAGCTGCCCACAGGTGCATGCCTCATCACTGTGGGACAAAACAATGGGGACAAACATCAGGATAAAGAAGGGTTGAGTGGGAAGGGGAAACATCAGATGAGAGAGAGCAGAAAGTAAATCACAAAGGAATGTAGCACCGAGTTGCTCCTTGAAACAGGGCACAGAAGGAATTTTTCAGCGCTGGGGCTTGATGATCCTTATAGGTCTCTTCCAACTTGAGATATTCTATGATTCTAGGACAAGGCCATAGTGAGCATTTTCCCCCAGAAGCCCACTCATGCCTGGTGATGGCATTCTTTTACCCTTTCATCACATGAAGGAATTCAGTTTGGTTTTCTCTGGACACAAAAACCCCAAAAGTCTGCCCCAGCAATGTTGAGGCAATGCACAAAGTCAGCTGCCTAGGGATGAGTAGACTTGGTTTCACACACTGTGTGTAAAGAAACATGGAATGAGAGCAAAAAGAGGGAGTAAAAATGTTTTAAATACATTCTGTAGCAAATTGAAAGATAATTGAAGAAGCTAAGAGCAGCAGGAACTTAGAGAAGCCCTGGTGAGGGGCAGGCAAGGGAGAAGGGACCATAGGGATGTTTAAGAAGATGTGGTGCTTCAGGACATAGTCTAGTGGTCATGGGAGTTGGGTTATGGTTGGACTTGAGGGTCTTAAGGACTTTTTCCAACCTTAAGGATTCTGTGAGTCTGTAGATGAAGAGATGTCTTCCTCACTTCCAGGTTATTTGAAACACTAAAGACAGCTAAAAGCAGCCTTTGACTTACTAGGCACAGAAGTCCTTCAGGCCCTATAAATGTAACTCAGAAGCTCCCCTGGAGAAGGCTGACACTTGCTGTCCTGGAGACAACCATTAAGGAAAGAATTCCGAGGGGGACTGTAGAAGCCATCTGCCTCCAGAACCCAATGTGCACTGATCCAGAACACACACTCACAGCACACACAGTAAGAGCTTACCTGAAGAAGAGGCGAAGGGATCGCATTTGTCCTAGGTCCACTCTAAAGACACCACAGACCTGCTCCAGGGCAAAGACTTTCTGCTGTTCATCCCATCTGGTGCCCTGTGTTTGCCCATTATTCTCCTGGAACTGGGCACTGGTGTCAAGGCTGGAGGCAGAGCTGGTGGAGCAGGTCATGCGATTGTCACACGTGTCCCTGCAGGCGAGAGGATAAAGCCCCCCCAGGACATCAGCCAAAGGCTGCAGGGGCAGGAGATGCCCACAGACCACTCCACACTAAAACCTTTTGTCAGAGCTCTGAAATTGGAATTCACTGCACAGCTGAGAAGTCAATAACTGACAGCCCACATAAGAGACAAAATCATTTAAATTTAATTCCCTAATTGTTATTTAATCCCCTGAAATGATCCTGGGTTTGGTCTGTTCCTGAATTCCACACAGAAGTAGGGAGAAGCAGCCCAGTGTGGGAACAGCCCAGACTCCTCCAAGGAACAGCCTCTTCCCTCATCCTTGGTGCAGCACAAGGACCATTTTGGGAATCCCACCAGTACAGCAGGTACTTGCTGGCTCTCCAGCACACACCACAGAGCTCTTCAAACCATTATGCCTGAGACTGATGACCCCCTTGGATGGTAAACCTTAGGCCACTGAAAAAAACATCACTGAAGAACTCCTGGTGCTCCTCAGGTTGCTTTGGCAGCTTTAGCAGCACTCAGTGAATGACTTCCAAGGAAGAGATTTGTCCCACAGCTCAAGTGACCTCTTTGTGCAGCTGCTCCAAGCCCAGCCAGGCACAGGAGTGAGCACATTCTGACAGCAGCATTCACAGAATCACAGAAAAACTCAGGTTGGAAAAGCCCCTCAGGATCACCAAGTCCAACTGATACTCCTAAATCATATCCCCAAGCACCACATTCAAACAACTTTCAAACACATCCACCACCCTCCTGGGCAGCACATTCCAACACCTGATCACTCTTGCTGTGAAAAAAGTTTTCCTAATGTGCAGTCTAAATCTACGCAGTCACAGCTTGAGGCCATTCCCTCTCATTCTATCACTAATTACCTGTGAGAAGAGACCAGCACCAACCTCTCCACAACCTCCTTTCAGGTAGCTGTAGGCAGCAAAGAGGTCTCCCCTCAGCCTCCTCTTGTCCAAACTAACCAGCCCCGGCTCCTTCAGTCGCTCCTCACATGATTTATTCTCTAGGCCCTTCCACAGCTTCATGTCCCTCTTCTGCACTGGCTCCAGCACCTCCACATCCCTCTTGTAATGAGGTGTCCCAAACTGAACACAATACTCAAGGTGTGGCCTCAGCAGAGCAGAGTACAAGGGGACAATCACCTCCCTGCTCCTGCTGGACACAACATTTCTAATACAAGCCAGGATGCCATTGGCCTTCTTTGCCACCTGGGCACACTGCTGGCTCATGATCAGGATCTTATCTAACAAATTCCCTCAGTGACCAGTAACATCCATAGCTATTTCCCCTCAACTTGAGCTTCTCATTGTGCCTTTGCAAGTGGACCTGGGTTTCATAGAATCATAGAATGGTGGAGTTGGAAGGGACCTCAAAGCTCATCCAGTTCCAACCCTCTGCCATAGGCAGGGACACCTCCCACTAGCACAGGTCACTCAAGGCCTCCTCCAACCTGGCCTTGAACACCTCCAGGGAGGGAGCAGCCACAACCTCCCTGGGCAACCTGTGCCAGTGTCTCACCACCCTCACTGGAAAGACCTTCCTCCTAACATCTGCTTTAAATCTCCCCTCTGCCAGTTTAAGCCCATTACTCCTCGTCCTGTCATTACCAGACCTTGTCAATAGTCCCTCCTCAGCCTTCCTGTAGGCCTCCTTCAGATACTGGAAGGCTACTACAAGATCTCCTTGAAGCCTTCTCTTCTCCAGGGTGCAGAGCCCCAACTCTTGTAGCCTGTCCTCATAGAGAGGTGGTTTGTGGGTATGAACTTCAGACAAATGGTTTCCACTTGTAAACTCAAAATAGTGGTGAGCTAAGGAGCAGGAAATCACACATGAGTTCTTTAACCCACCTAAAGCAGAGAGTGAACCCAACCAGCTCCCAGTATGCGAGGAGCTGGCCAAGCCCCAGCTATTTATTTATCTCTAAGAGTGAACTTCAAGATGAACAACCCCAGATGCCCACCACCAGCCCCAACCCCAGAAGAAAAATATCACTGCTTTGAGAACGAAGTGAATCTGCAACTGTGACCCCTTGGTTCTTCAAAAGGCCAATAGATGTGAACAATCTCAGCACAAGCCCTGAATGGGTTCTGCTGTGAAATCAGGGTTTGCAGAACAAGGGCAGGAGCAGGTATAAAGCCAGCCCCCTGCAATGCCACTTTATGCAATGTTTTCTAATCCGCTTATCTAACAATGTAGGCACTGAACGCTGAAAATCACACACTCAGCATGCATCTGCAGCACCACCACATCAGTATGCTTTCTGAGCCTGCCCACAGTGTCTCTTCCATGGGGAAGAGCCTTATTTGCAGCATCTACCCAGGGTTCAGGTCATTGCATTCCAATGGACAGGTCTCCGGACGTCCCAGTTAGTTGTGGGTGAAATTTTTATGCGACTCTGCCCTGTGGGCCGCCCAGTTCAAAGGTGTGACCCAAAAACCTCAGCGCCCACACGCATGGGGAATAAATCCCTGAGTCTCTACTTCTGCAGCGTTATGTAGATGAGGCCAAGCCTAGTTTACTTGCAGCCAAGAGTGGCCTTGCTCCTCTGCTGGTGAAGTTCTGCTGCTCTGTTTTTCGGAGAGAAAGCACCAAAGCAAAACTTGCACTCAAGCTCCTAGGAGGCTGAGGTCTTAGAAGTGACATGGCAATATCACCATGGGAGCAGGGATCCCTTCACATACCCAAACTCACAGAATCACAGAACTGTCAGGTTTGGAAGGGACCTCAAGGATCATCTAATTCCAACCCCCCTGCCATGGGACACCTTCCACTAGATCAGGTTGCTCAGCCTGGCCTTAAAAACATCCAGGGATGAGGCTTCCACCACCTCCCTGGGCAACCTGTCCCAGTGTCTCACCACCAATGACAGTAGTGTTTCTAGGTTAATCCTACAGTCTACTGGGATAATTCCAGTACTCAGGGACACTTCCAGTCCCATGCCACTAACTGCACCCTGGGAATTTCCCCATGTGGAAAATGGAGCTTTCTGATAAGGCTGCAAAACATAACAGCTTCTAAAACATTCAGTATTTGGGTTGAAGGTTGGGCTCAACGGTCTTGAAGGTCTCTTCCAACCAAAGACCAATTCTGTGATTATGTGATTCATGTTAATGCAAAAGTATCAGGAGTCCTGGTAGGAGACACTTGTGCTGGACTGCTTGCTGTAAGCAGCTGGTATTTATGGAGCAACACTTCATAACAGCCACAGCTGGTTACACAGGATTTTCCTGGAGGAGATGACTCAAACCAGCTCAAAGACAACCAGCTCTCTAAAAAGTCTTGCAGAGATGAACTGGTCAGTATGACAGAGGGCTGGAAGATGGATTGGCTGGGAGGATCACTTCCCTGCATTTACTTTGTGACAGGCCAAAGTGCCCATTCCTCAATATCATCTCACTTGACCAGTGGCAGACAGACAACTGCAAGGACAGTCTCCAGCAGAGCCAGGCAGCCTCACTTAGATTCTGCGAATCGTGCAGCTCCTTAGCACCAAGTGTTAGTGCCAGCTGCAGCTCCTTCTGCTCCATAACCCAAATCTGTGTCAGACACACCAGCAGCTACCCAAAAAACTCAGAGTCTGGCGAGCTCAGTCACAAATGTGCTGGCAATGTTATACTTTCTGGAAACACTTCTTCAAGACAAATGTTTACAGCTCCCTTTTAGCCATCAGTTGCAAGCTTGCACACACATCCAGCACAGAGGGACGCAGTCTGATGCAATGTGTGTAAGTGGAGTGACCCTTCCTGGAGAGAAAAAAAAAAAAACCCAGTGAGTGTAAGCACAGTGCCTTGGAGAGTGCAGCCAGGGAAATTCCAATGATTTCACTGATGTAGAAGATGAAATCTGAAAGAGACATCTGTGCACTTCAAGCCCTTCAGAGAGGGCCATGAACACGTACATTCATCTACAGTGCAGATGCAAAGGGAGTCTCACCTCATACATGGGGGCATACTTGGTCACTGGGGAATTCAAGGGGAAAAAAAACCTCCCTGTGTTTAAAATTCCTTTTTCCTGTACATTATGACTGAAAGAAAAATAGTACTGAAAAGATTCTAACCTGTTGGATTAGTTTTTAAAATCATTTTAATACTGAGACCATTCTTCACACAAATAACCACAAGCAGTGTGATCAATGCTGATGCTGTGGGTTTGGGGGACACAAGATACACAGATGCAAGGAAAGAATTTATTACTTGCCAGACTATTCTATCTATTGGATGAGGAATTTATACCAGAGCGCCCTGCAAAAACAGAGAGCCGAAGCCCTGCAAGGCAAATAGCTGGAGGAACATTCCAGAGAGACTTTGGGTTGTGGGATCCAGGAAAAACAGAGCTCCAGCTTGTGTACAGCACTGCTCAGCAAAACAAGAGAACAAGTGCAATGGTCCACGGGAATAAAAGGGACAAGGGGGAAAAAAAATAAGGAGGATTAGTAAAACCTGAGGCAGGAAATCCATGGACATATTCATGATTCCACTTAAGCCTTCCCCCCTTACTGAAGTCCCATTACTCTTTTGTCTCAAAACACATCTCATTCCTGCTGCTGAGCAGGAACAGGGGTGATGGATGTCCTCCACTCAACGATCAACTCCAGCAATCAACCATATCTGCATTCCTGGAGTTTTTGTAGCCCCTAAGAAAGCAAGTGACTGCAGAAGGCAGCCACATCCTCCTCCCTCCACATGGGAACTCTCTCACACAGGGACAGGCACCCTGCAAACAAGACTTGGGATGCGCAGTGCTGTACTCATGGAACATAACCTACTGTTGGTACACACCTACAGCATAAAGAGGGATAAACCCAAGGATTATTTCTGTTGCAGAACCAGGGCAGAGACCTGCACCAATCACCTGGGAAGCCTCTTTCACCAGCAAAGATCTAATAACTCATTTTACAACATGATGTGACAAATGGAATTATAAGAGGGAAAGGGGCTGAAGATTACAGCCATGATGTGGCAGTTCACTAAGCTGTCAGCATGCACCACCCAGTTCCCAGAGAGCCTCTTGCCAGAGCCAAGCCCTCCTTGGTTGGTTCTCCATCACCACTGCACTGAATCACTCTTTGGCTAATGACATCTCTCCCTACAGCTTGAGCTATTCCTGCAGGCTGGCTGCTGAAACATCATTTATAGACAATAAGTATCATCATAATGTATGAGCATCCATGTAATGGGAATTACATGCCCCTTTTCTTCCCCAGGGGTTAGCATTTCTCTGTTTCTCCACTATTCCCCACAGGCACTGACCTTTTAGGTTCCTCTTCTTTCCAGCAAGGTGAAGTAGCTCATGGCAGCATAGGCTGCTTGAAATGTCTAAGACAGATAGCTTCAAACAAGCAATCCATCAATAAAACTTCAAAGCTCTCCTCAAACACCCGAAAATTTAGTGTAGTGGCTGCACAAAGTGAGGTAATATTGGGCAGCTGGAACCCAAATCTATTGTTCTGATTAAAAAAGGTGTCCTTGACACTCTACATACATAACGAGTTGTGAAACGTGCTGACTTCAGCAGCCTACAGAAGATGTGCAAAAAACCCCCAAGAGATTAACAATTTGGGATGAAGGAAGAAAAAAAAAAAACAAAACCCTTTGTCAAGATATTTCTGCTGGTTCTGTGCCATGTGGCAGGGCAGGAGTGGCAGGATCCCTGTGAGATGGAACCAGCTTCAGAGGAGCATGGCCATGCAGAGCCATGCTGATGGCGAAACCTGCACTAGCTCCTCACATCTTATCAAGGCAGAGGAGTAACTAGGTTAAGAATTATGTTAAATCCACCCTTTGGCTGAAAATATTTGGAACTTGAACTTGCTTTTGCCTCAAGAGAGCTCAAACAGAAACGACTGGCAGTGACCTTGGTGAACAGGGAAAAAGGTGTTTGGTGGCTTGGAGGGAAACCAGGCAAAGCTTCTGAAATAAAATGCCAAAACAGCCTCATGTGGAAGCGTAGCTATACATCTGCACAGGTGTGGAAACAAACCTAACAATTCTTCCTGCCTGTTGGGGAAACCTGGGAAAAACTGCCCAGGACACTACAGTACAAAGTACAGGAATGCCAGCAAGGACTTTCCAAAAGCTCGTTCCACCAGCGGCTTTCCATTGATCTGTTTGCTTTCAAAACATGAATTTCCTCACGTTGAACTGCACTAAATGCTATTTAGTAGCTAATTAACTTTCTGTGCTGAAAACCTCCTGTAATTGCACTTCTTTCACCTTTTTTAGCCTGAGTCCTCCAGGGAGCCCAAGCTGTCCTACGGCATTTGTTCTGCTCATTTCTATCTCACAGGCACAAGTTCCTTTCCGACACTGGACTGCCAATCACGGCTGCAGAGGTCACTGGAGACCAAATTAGGAGCACTCTGCCTCTGACAAACTTGCTTTGCTTAGCTTGCCGTAAAGGGAAAATAAAAGGTTATAAAAAATAATTGTATCCTTTCATGCCCAGCACCAGGAAGCAGATTCGCCAGAGCTTCTAAAAGTCAGCTTGTTGTTGTTACTCACTCTCCATACTGTTAATGGTGTTAACGATATTCAAAGAAGCAGCTGTTTACATCTTTAAAGAGTTGGCATCTCTCCCTCCCCCCCCCAGTACGGGCAGGAGAACAGTGGAAGGTGGTTGGTGGTTCCCAGCCATCTACACTCCACCAGCATGGGCTGCAGGAAGGCAGCAATTTCTACATCCACCCTCTGGCCTTGGGCTGTAACATCAAGTTCATGATCAGGGCTGGGGCTCTGGATTAACAACAACTCTGGGAGCACCAGCCTGACAAATCAAACATTTTAACACAAGGAAAGGAGGGACTCAGGGAAACCCCATTATGCAGTTTTGCCTTCTGATAGGCATAATTGGTTTGTCCTTGAGAAATAAAGATCAAAACAATTTGTTGTGCTTTACAAGGCTACTGCAATCTGCTTTTACAGCACCCTGACTGCCTTCCCAGAGCACAGACATCCACCTGGGGCAGGCAGCAGACACCAAGTCCACCTCTGCCACTGGCTCATCACTTCTGCCACTGCTTCACCCACTTCTGCCTCCAGTTCAGCATCCTAAATCTTGGCAGCCAAGAGCCAATCTGCTTTGATGACCTACCTCTGCCATGGTGCTGGGTACCTGCACCCTGGGATGACCCAGCTCTGCTGCTGCTGGGTACTGCTCACCTGCAGGGCTTGCTGAGGAGGGTGGCAGCTGAGCAAGAAGCCTCTCTACACTAGGGGCTTTGTTGCTCCTCATCATTCCTCCAGGTCCTCATGGGCTGAAGGGAAGCCAAGAGATTTTTAGAGGGGGCATTAGAAAGCCAGCCTTGCTCACCTCCAAAGGGTTTTCCCCCCAGCTGCTGTGAATTTACCCAGAAGGAAAACAAAATCAACCTAGAATTCCTCAGTTAATTATTTTATCTGTAAATGCAAAGGGTCAAAAAAATAATCAGATGTTTGTAGTGAATTAATGTCTGGTTTAATCTCTTTCAAAGTCTGGAGTGGATACACATAGACCTATGATTGAAAGACAAGCAAGCTGGTTTTCATGGATGAGGCTTCCAGGCAGGTGTAGGCTCCTTTGGTAAAACCCAGGCAAGGTTTTTCTCTGTGACTTCTTGTTGCAGTGAGGTAGCAGCAGCAGAATTAGCAGTTTGATGCTTATGAATAAAATACACATAGCTCCCAAGAAGCCAAACACAACAAATCATTTAGAGCTGAGCCTGTGCTGCTCAATGATGCAAATGTTGCCTTCATTTTAAGGAAGGAAAAATATTCCAAAAGCTGAATGACAGATTTTTACAATCCATACAGAGAAGGGGCACCTCCTGCCTAGGTTTTAGCTCATTAATAAATCAATCGAAACACAACACTTAAAAAAAATAATTCCTTAGATGGAAAAAGTGATTTCTCAGCAAAGCCTGAAAAAGAATGTTTGCTTTTCAGCCTATTCCAGACTGGAAAAGGGGACCTTTCTTACCAGTGTTTATTTTATATTTAAAAATCAGTGGATTATTTTGCCCCCCCCCTCTCCTTTTTTTTTTTTTTCTTTTCTTTCAGTTCTACCCAAGCAAAAATAAAATTCCACACTAATTATGCTAATTACAATCAAGCCTTCAAAACCCTGGTCCCTTGAAAGCCCTGAAGATTACCTTTGTTCTTATATTCTTGGCTGTAAGCAATGAACTGGGAATTTCAGGGGGACTTTTTACTGACAAGATGAAGTTAACCAACTCCCCGGACTCTGCGCTGCTGCTGACCCAGTATTAGCAGAGCCAACACCACCCAGAGAGAATTTCCCCATTTCCACAATACAATGAGAGGATTTCCCCAGAGAAGAGCTTTCTTCAAGGAGCAGAAAAGGGAGAGGGGGGGGGAAAGGAGAGCTAGCTAATAGCATGTTTCAGAGTTATTGTAAATGCTTAATGCTGTTATAATCGTGAGGACCGAGCCAAGAAGACAAGAGGCTGTGCAGATTTATTTGCATATACTGTTGCACTTCTTCGAGGGGCCGTGCTCTTTATTTTGATCCAGTTAACAGGATTCTTCCTTCACAAAGCTGTGGATACCTGCCAGCACCATTTATCTCCACTCTCGATTCGGGTTTCTGGGCGTTACTATCGTATAAATAACAGAAGAAATGTAAGACAGCCCTGGGAAAAGGCTCTTTATTGCCATGCCTCCCGCAGCAAACCTCCGCTGCCGGGGCTGGAACGGCCAGACCGCCTCCCCGCCCCGCTGCCCACCCGCGAAATGCCCCGGGACAAGCCCAGCGCGGTCATTTGCAGTCAATAAATCCTTTTCATCGCAATTCTACCAGTGAAGGACATCGGGACTGAGTCCCAGCCCCTCAGCTCGGGTGCACGGCGAGGGCTGCAGCGCAGTACCGCGGGCCAAGCGCTCCCTGCAGCGTCTCTGCTGGGCCGGAATAGGGCTTAGGGCAGCAGCCGGGGGCTAGGCGCTAGCAGCCGGGGCGCGAACGGCCGCTCGGCTGGGCATGGCGGGCCGGGGGACAGCCGCAGGGCTGGGGGTACTGGGCTCGTGCTGGGGGGGGCGGCAGAGCAGGGTTGGGTATACCGAGGCTGGGTGGCGGCAGGACTGACACAGGCCGGCCCTGGGGTGCCGCGGCTGGAGGCGGCAGGGCCGGGAGGGGAGCGCCCGAGGTTGGGGGCGACAGGGCCGGGCCGGGCACCGGGAGCGCCGCTGGGCCGAGCCCGCCCCCTGGCGGCCACTCCGCGCTACCGCCCGGATCAGCCCCGCGCCCACGGTCACGGTCACGGCTACGACCACGGCCACGATCCCAGCCTGGCCCCGAGGCTCTTTTCCGCGGACGCTGAGTCCGAAGCGGGAGTTCAGAGCTCCCCCGTCCTCACAGCTAATCCCCACATCACCATAAACCCGGAGGGTGAAGTGGTTCCTCTCCATTCCCTCCACCATAGGGCTCTCTCCCTGGAGCATCATCCCCTGCTACCATCACCATCCTTTTATCTGCCCCCCAAAGCCCCCAGTAAAGAGCCTCGCCATCCTGCTAGCTGCAATCCCTGGTCTTCAGTTAGCTGTCACCATTTTCTTCCACAACAATGTCACAGTGAACTGATAGAGGCAAAAATCAAACCTGCTGTAATTAATGTTGTGATGCTCAAATATTTATCTAAAGCAGGATCGAGCTGTGTGCCTCCACAGGCTCTTGGATCTGTCCAATCTCCTCAGCGCTGCAGCTGGTGACAACTAACAACTGGTCACACAGCACTGCTGATGGCAGAAAGCAAAGGCTGGCTCCTCTTCCCAGCACTCAGCTCTGCACTATCGGCCTCAATGTCCTGCCTTAGATGAAGTCACCCACCCCACAAGTCAAAGAAGGGAAAAAGGACTGTCTTTCTGATGGAAGGAGGATCTGGGGATGTTTCTGGTTTTGTTTTTCTTTTTGGGCACAAACGGAATTGTTTCAGCATCTTACATCATAAATTGCATGAGTTTAGGCAAGGTCCTAGGGAACTAAAGCCTGAACCATAAGCAGTGAGGCATCCTGTGCACTCATCCTCACAGCTGACATCACCAAAAGTGGGATAGCATGACACAAGATGCTTCAAGAGGTTACAGGAGATTTCAAAGTCTGTGCCAAATTCCCCTGGTTCTAAGACTATAATCACTTGTGTTACAACAGCAATGAATTCCCAACCAACTGATGACTCCAGAGCTCTTGCCAGTTCACACTAATTTCAGCTCATTTCCCCTGTAATTTTGCCTCCTGTTTATTCTGCAGAGCCTTGAACAGCCTTTCAGGTGAGCTGCCAAAACAACATGATGCAACCCTTTGCGCTCCCGCAGCTGTGGCCACCCTCCGTAACTCTGCGCCTCCGCTCCCTTGTGAGATGGCAATTTACTGATTAGCTCCCTGAGAAGAGGCTTAAAAACAGGATGTGCAACACATCTGTAAAAATTGCATCAACTGCGACACCAAAGGAGCTCTCCTTTGTGTTGTGTGCTTTGCCTAGGCCACCTCTCATGGTTCTGTGTGTTCACGTCTGCTGAAGAATGTGAGAATGGCACCATGGCGCAGCTCCATTATGGAAATCTTTTGTTGTTGTTATTACTGGTTGCTAAAATGATCACCTCTTTAGGAAAGATGTTTCCTTCTCACATTGATATCCACAACCACACTGCTTACATCACTTCTGCTTGACCTTTAAGGCAAGTGCTGTGGAAGCATGAGCTGGCGGCTGTTGAATCACCTGCAGGATTGTTCATAGAGCTCTGGCCAGATGTTGCCCCAAGCTCCACACATACAATTCCACCACCAAAGCTTCTCAGTCCAAATTCTGACTGAATCAACCAACATCTGAACCTGAAGTTAATGAAGGAACTAATGCTGGCATTTATTTGTCCTCTTCAATATTTTGATATGGTGCTCATCAGGGAACAGCAGCTGCAGCTTGTTACTGAAGTGAAAAGCCTTTAGCAGCTTTCCCCCCCAACCCCCAATTGCTAGGGAATGCTCCTGTTAACAAGGAATTGCTCTGGCATGGCCCAAACCACCCCCAACAAACTCACTCACAGAGCACTAAGTGCTTCTGCAACCGATTGGTATAGATCTGATGTCATGGTCAGTTAAAATAACTTCAGAAGCATGGGTTGGAAGACATTATATAGGTGTCAGATGCTATTTGGTCGCCAGGATGTAACAAAAGGCTTTTAGTTTCACTTTGCTGATGGGGAAAATGGAAGCTGAGTAATTTAGCAAGGGGGCATCAAGCCAAAGCTGGGCATAGAGTACACTTGTCCAGAATTACTGCCCTTCAGACTGCAAAGCGAATGTTTCCTCACAGACAGCAAACAAGGGTGACAAGGGATAGAGGGAACAGAATGGAACACTTTTATCTCCAGTATTCCTGCTTTCCTACAGAAATGCAGTCTGTGACAAAGCCCCTGTCAACACAAGCATTTCCCACACGAGCTACCTCCCTGCAGCAACCACGTACAAGGAGCAGAATGCCCCCCCCCACCCGAGTTAACCAGGATACAAAAACCAAGGGAGCAAAGCCACCTTTCCACAAGCACTGATTGCACTATGCAGACAAAGTGCCAGGCTCATCTAAAGAGGGAAGCAAGAATGTCTACACTGGTGATGGGACACTCCCATAGCTCCTAGCCTGAGGAATTGTCCAAATGGGAGGAAAGCATCGACCACTGTATGGGATCCCTGGCAGCCTCTCAAACTGAGGAGCAAAGAGGAAAACAATCCAAAAAACAATGGCTAAGTTTTTATTTCCTTATGTTCTACCAGTCAAGTTGTTGACTTAAAATGACTGACTCGTTGTGTAACTTGTCCACTTCTAAGCCCACCTCCCTTCTCCCTCCCTGTCCCTACTCTGCATGCAGCAATATGTGAGTGTTGCCTCCCACCAACCAGCTTCTCAAAAGGATGGTCCAAGAGGCACACAGGACTTGTGACTCCTGGTCATATGGATATTTGGCAAGCAAGCTCCTGAGCCCCTGATCTCATCTGATCCAAGTCTGCATGAAATTCTTCCACATCCCAATTCTTCCACGGTCACATTTTTCCACTTCTGGTGACATCTAATTGCAAGATATGTGATGCTTTGCTTCAGCTTCCGAAACAAGCACAGGGAAAAGCAGAGTCCTCTTTACAACTGCTCCCCAATGCAGAGGGAAATAACCAGAAACATTTGCTCCTCTTTGCAGGGAGGAGGAGGAGAAGGTGACCGGAGGGTAGGGAGGGAAAAGAGCTGAGACAATCTGCCAGCAGCACAAACTTTGTTCACGCTCCAATTCTGGCTCAGATGGGAAGCAGCCAGCAGAAAAGGGAAAAAAAAAAAACAACCCACGACCAGATTTAAGAAACAAGGAAGCTGTTCTCATGCTTGTAGTGACTTCTGAAACAGCATCCGCTGCCCCTCAAAACTGCTGGGATGAACAAGGAGATAAGAAAGTGCTTTTTGGTGAGACTTTTGCCAAGCACTCTATGAAGAGCCTCTGACTCAAGCACTTTGTAAGATCCTGCAGATATCATGCAAAGAGGCTCTATGGGGAAAGAATAAATTGGCACTAAAAATGGCCACACTGGACAAAAGCCTTTCAAGTCTCAAATCTCAAACAATGACAAGTCTGTTTTATTAATTATGAGTGTCACATGTGGATGAGGCTTCCAGACTGGTGCCAGAGGAGTTAAATAAAGAAAAGAAAAGCCTACCAGCCCAGGAGGAGTGTTTGCAAAGCCAGGAGCTGCTGGAGCTCAGCAGCCGAGAGGAAGAGCCGGCAGAGGGCTCGCCCGAGCCACGCTGCAAGGGAAACGCCGCAGGAAGGCGCAGGCAAGGCTGGGAAGATGCAGCAAGCTGTTTCCTTCTTTCCCTGACACTGCCAGCAGCTCAGAGCATTGCAAAACTGCGACACCGCAACGCTGCTTGCCCCCTTGCTGTGCCCCATGCCAGCACTCTTCTGCTTCTCTCTCGGTGCCGCCTGCACACCAAGGGCAGCACACGGCCCTGTGGCCCAGGCCACCGATTTGGATTTCACAGAATCATAGAGTCAACCAGGTTGGAAGAGACCTCCAAGCTCATCCAGCCCAACCTATCACCCAGCCCTAGCCAATCAATTAGACCATGGCACCAAGTGCCCCATGCAGGCTTTGCTTCAACATCTCCAGGGACGGCGACTCCACCACCTCCCTGGGCAGTCCGTTCCAATGCCAATCACTCTCTCTGGCAAGAACTTCCTTCTAACATCCAGCCTAGACCTCCCCTGGCACAACTTTAGACTGTGTCCCTTGTTCTTTTTCTGGTTGCCTGAGAGAAGAGCCCACCCCCACCTGGCTACAATCTCCTTTCAGGTAGCTGTAGACAGCAATGAGGTCTGCCCTGAGCCTCCTCTTCTGCAAGCTGCACACCCCCAGCTCCCTCAGCCTCTCCTCACAGGGCTGTGCTCCAGGCCCCTCCCCAGCCTTGCTGCCCTTCTCTCAACACCTTCCAGCACCTCAACATCTCTCTTGAAGGGAGGGGCCCAGAACTGGACACAGCACTCAAGCTGTGGCCTGACCAGTGCTGAGCCCAGGGGCAGAATAACCTCCTATTCCCTAGGATGAGATCAGTCTCTTAGTTTTCAACACTTAGGACCTCGTACTGAACATGTCCCTAACCATGGAAGTGGGGATAAGGGCCAGGGTATGTGGGTTACCTGAACCACAGCTGCAGCCACAGCTTCCCCACACAGACTGAAAGACAGGAACGTTTGTCCTTTAAGAATCTTAACTGCTGGAACTCAGAAATGTTGAATGAATTACAATAATTGATCTTTAAAGAATGCCTTAAAAAAAAAACCAAAACCAAATTTAAAAAAAAAAACAAACCCACAAATGCCCAAAACTTCACTGTTTCTTCAGAGTGAGAGACAGCTCAAACACACTGATTGTCAGTGCTGCCTCAAGGAAAACAAAAAATAAGGATCTTAAATCAAAACAGGCTTTGGTGGCAGTGGATTTGGGGGTTTTCTGGTTTTGAAGCCAAGGCCCAGAAATTTCTAAGGCAATATGACATTCTCTGAAAGTGAGTGCTCTGAAAGTCTGAACCCTTGAGCAGTGCTAGGACATAATCTGAAAGGGACAGAAAGCCTAGAGGCAAAAACAATCCAGTCAGTCATTAGGAATGATATTCAATCATTCCAAAGGCTCCTCTCTAAAATATTTTCAAGGTGTGCTTTGTGACATTTATGTAGCTTCTGGTCTTCTGCATTCCTGTGAGTATTCATCAGAAAAGACTGTCAGGCATTGTACTTAGAAGGCTGGAAAGGTCACTGCCAAGCTGATGTGGTTCAACATGATTTGGAAACAAAAAGTCCATCCTTCTGAGGAAAGGCTGAGGGAGCTGGGGCTCTTTAGCTTGGAGAAGAAAAGACTGAGAGGTGACCTCATTTGTGTTTATCAATATGTGAGTGTCAGGAGGACAGAGACAGGTTCTCAGTGATGTCCAACAATAGGACAAGGGGCAATGGGTGCAAGCACAGGAGGTTCTATGTGAACATAGGAAAAACTTCTTCACTGTGAGGGTGACAGAACCCTGGAGCAGGCTGCCCAGAGAAGTTGTGGAGTCTCCTTCTCTGGAGACATTCAAAACATGCCTGGATGAGTTCCTCTGTGACCTGCTCTAGGTGATCCTGCTCTGGCACGGGGGCTGGATTGGAAGATCTTTTGAGGTCTTTTCCAGCCCCTAACATTCTGTGATTCTGTGTGGTCTTGGGCACCCTGTGTCTGCTTTGCAACAGTCCTTTGTAGCAGGAGAAGAGATGTGGTGGGACAGGATGGGATGGGACAGCTGTGCTGAGGTGCTGCTCAAAGCACTGCCCACCACGCTGCTGCAGAGAGCAAGCCCAGAAAACCCTGTGGGCTGACAGTTAACTGGAAGCATACTGCTAGAACACAGACCAAAAGCAAAGCTGATAAAAAGGCTGAGATCACTGCGCTGAAATGTTTTCAGATATCCAGAGAGAGAGAAAACAATTAGAATAGTTCCTTCATAAACCTCATCCTTTACTGGCATTCACTGGGCTTGAGAACAGTCCATAAAGAGGCAAAATCTCTTCAAATGTCAAGTCTTAATGCAGTCTGTACACTGCTGACACCCACAGAGAAGAGCTCATTTTTCAGTTTCAGGAGTAGCTTCAGAACTGAGCTATATCCTTAGAGTCAGCCTCATGGTGCTTTGTGAACACAGCACCATCCACCCTCCCCGGCCTGGAATGAGCAACATCTGCACAGAGCACATAGCAGAAAGCCAGAAACGTTTCATACAGGCACCCCCTCCTCATGATCCCTTTGCCAAGGTGCCCTCTTTCCCCTGTGCAGGCTTTACTGCAGATTGCAATGGGAAATGTTGACATCTAGACACACCAGAGCTGACTGAAACACCCAGCTTAGACACACAAGAATGAATATTTATATGTCTTAAGTGGGACCATGTTCTGAACATCAGCAACACAAGCTCATACCTGCAGCTTTCATGTCAACACAGTGCCTTGCAGAGAGGCACCCACGACATAGAGGAAGCCAGACAGACACTTTGATGTGGCTCTCTACAAGAAGTAACTGCTGCATCTCCTCAGCAGAGCCAATCAGCCCCACAAAAGCCCTTTTTAATTTAGTCCTGCTGGTTTTGGGGCTCAAGACAGTTCACCTGTTAGACTTTACATACACAGCCCTGAATGTTTGGGGCCAGGATTCACTGAGCAGAAGCAGGATTGGCTTGCAAACAATTTCCTGTAAATTTTACAGGTGCCTGAAGTAAGACAGGATATTCAGCTCAGTGACACACGGATTCATAAATTCAAATCATGGTTGTGGTTGAAAGGGATCTTCAAGGTCATCTAGTTCCACCCCTCTGGTATTGCCAGGGACAACTTCCACTAGAACAGGCTGCTCAAGGCCTCATCCAGCCTGGCCTTCAAGGCCTCCAGGGAGGGGATATCCATGACCTCCCTGGCCAGCCTCTTCCAGTATCTCACTACCTTCACTGTAAAGATTTTTTTTCCTAATATCCACTCTAAATCTTTCCTCCTCTAATTTCAATTCATCCCTTCTCATCTTATTACTACAAGCTTCGATGTTTCTCAGTTTTCTTCAGCATCTTCAAACTCAGCATCCAGTACCCCTCCTATTCACCCAGAAACTGGAGAAAGGAGTGCACTTACCTGCTTTCATTATCCAGAAACACAGAACTACTGCTTTTCCCGAGGGCTTCACTAATGGGAGAGAGGCAGAAGGGGGAAGAGAAGGCATCAGAATCAGAGTCAAAAGTACTGTCCCTGCTCACGTCATCAGCAGACAGCTCCAAGGAGCCCTCGTCCTCCCCTGGCTCTGGCCTGCAGTCCGGACTTTCCTCCATCCCCTCCACCGACAGCTCCGACCTGTTCTGCTCCTCCTGAGAGCTGATTGTCGATAGGATTCCTGAGTCGCTGCGGGCAGGCTGGGGGGAGCGGCGGCTGCCGTCGGCCGCGGGGCAGCACTGTGAGAGCTTCTCCCCTTCCGCAGAGGGGCAGCTGACGTACGCCACATCTTTTACAAGTTGAGACAGAGTCAAGATGTCTTCTCCCTTCAGGACCACTGCTCCTCTCTGCTCGGTGGGGGAAGCTGGCCGGACAATGCCGAAACCCTGAGTGTGGCGGCCGCGCTTGCGGGGAGCTTTACGGACAGGGGAGCTCTCCGGAGTGATGTAGCGCAGGGCTTCTTCATCCTGCCTCTGAATGCGGGAGTTTGGCACCCAGGCAAGGATAAGTGTGGTCCCCAGCAGCTCATCTTTCTCCATGTACAAACACAAATAGCCTTGAAGAGAGCAAAAGTGCAATCAGTGATGACACAGCCTCTGCATGAGCCTGAAACGTGGCCATCCTCATCTCCCCCTGCTTCACCACCGTTACACACGGGCAAAGCAAACCCTTTCATTTACCAGGAGAGAATTCTGCCAAGTGAACTGTGGAGTGCTCAACATTATTCAGAGGATTTGTGAATCATTTTGAGCCTCCATATGGTTTTTGAATAGTCTAAATTCCCTCGGGCCTAAGTGGACATAGAACTGACATGCAAATACTTGGACTTCCTGGATGGATTTACTAAGCAAGAGTAAATTCTGAAATATGTTGCCACATGAAAAACTCCTATTGTTTGTTAAACAATTTCAAGTGCCAGGCAAACATTTCTTTCTCAAGAATATTTACTTCGGTGTAGCTAAAGGGTTACAGTTTTCAGGGAAAGCCAATAAAGAGTCACAGACAAAAAGGGAAGCATGGGTCAGTGTTCACAGAACTGCTACTGCCAGTAGTCGTGGCTCACTTTGATGAAAACATGAAAGAGTGCAGGAACAGATTAAAATAAAGGCACAAGGCTGCATTTATCTTCATTTATTTCTGTGCATACAACCACAATCAGCTTTTCTTCTTTTTACTTTTGCCAGTGACTGTTGAGGTTGCTCTAGCAATGACAGAAGATGATATTTGGCTTTCCTGAGCAACACAAATATTTGAAGGAGCAGCAGAAGTTACTGTCCTCAAATGATGACTTCTTCATCTTCTGGCAATACAAAAGGACTTACTAAATCAGGCAAATCCTCACTTGACCAGAAGAGAAAAGAGAAGTATGTTTTCCTACAAATGAAGAGCTGATGGATCAGCTTGTGGATAGCTTTCTTTAGTCTTCCATAAGACTGCCTTTTCCTGTTCTCCTCTTCATTCTTTAGAGCCCAACATCTAGAATTTGATACAAACACACACCCCAGGAGACAGAAAAAGAGTGAGCAGTGTCTGCAATGCCCTATCACCTGGATGGTGCTCCCCAACGCCTTGTAGCAGCTCAGGTGGGTGGACACAGACATTGTTCTTAGAGTAGATAATCTCCCCATCAAATATGGAAGATGAACTGCCACTGCCACCAGAATTCAAGGTCAGGAGGTCGGAAGCTTTTGAAGAGGCACGTCGGAGGAGTCGCCCCAGAGACATCGCCAAGGAAATGTTTCCATTATCTGTCAGCTTTAATCAGGAGCCAAATTTGAAAGATCTGCCAAGAATGAGGAAATAATTGTGTTAGAGTAAATACAGTGACAGCACAGCACATGCCTACCACTGTCTGAGAAGCAAGAGGTCTCCCATCAACTGCTGCAACAATCCTACAACTCAGGCAAGAGCCTCTGCGTGCTCTGGATCCGTAACATCACCTCTGTGTTTTAAAGATGCCAAAGTACAGTATCCTCAGATGGTTTCCTCTGCAAAAAAGAAATATTAAGGCAGTAACCCCCCTGCCCCCATTTTAATAGTTATTGTGGGGAGGAAACAGGAAAGTAATGCTTGTTGCTGAAAATGGCCCATTAAGGGAATAACTCAGCGATGCAGAGCTGCCCAATGTATCACTGTCCCGGGGATGTCAAAGAGAGCCAGAGTAGACCCCAGAGAATTGTTACAGCACAGAAAAACTGCTGAGACCACAACATTAAACAAGGGGCTGCTGCTTCATCCACAGTAACCACTGAGCTCTGAGAAAACATTAATCAAAACAAGTTCGTCTTGTGCTTACCAATTTTTGGCATAGTCCTGCTGTGTAGTTGAGGTTTTGGGGCTGGGGTTTGGTTTTGTTTGCTGAGCAGTGATGGTTAAATGATTTTTTTTTTTTTTTTTTTCAGAAATGAGAGGCAAAAAGCCCTCATGTTCCACAGAGCAGGCAGAATCACAGAATGGCAGGTTGGAAGGGACCCCAAGGATCATCTGGTCTGACCTCTCTAGGTAATAGCATAGCTGATATGAGCTGGCTCAGCACCCTGCTAAGCTGAGTCTTAAAACTGATCAATAGAGGGGAATCCACTGCTTCCTCTGGGAGATGATTCCAATCTCTAACTGCTCTCATGGTGAAAGATTTTCTTCCTGGAGTCCAATTGAAATCTCCCCAGGGGTAATATCAAGGGCTGGGGGTTGAGAAGGAAGGGACAGGGACAGGCTCTGCTCACGTGTGCCCTGAGACAGGACAAGGAGCAATGGATGTAAACTACAGCACAGGAAGTTCCACCTCAACACAAGGGGGAACTTCTTTGCTGTAAGGGTCACAGAGCACTGGAACAGGCTCCCCAGAGAGGGTGTGGAGTCTCTTTCTCCAGAGACTTTCAAGGCCTGTCTGGATGCATTCCTGTGTGACCTGCACTAGATTGTCTGGTCCTGCTCTAGCAGGGGGGGTTGGACTCGAAGATCTTCAGAGGTCCCTTCCAACCCCAAACATCCTGTGTACTGTACATGGTAACAAGCCTCCCCTAAGCCTTCTCCAAGAGCAGAGTATGGCACATCAGTCTAAGGCAAGCATTTCATCTATCAATTGGCAACTTCAACTAACTGTGGAGTATGATCCGCAGCTAATCACCAGGTAAGCTCAAACAAGACACAGTGCTCCTTGGGGCTGACGATGAGGAGCTGTACAGTGAACCCAGAGGGGTCACCCATGCTATAAACTGTTTAGTAGACAGATTGGGAAGACCTGATGTGATGAACCAGCAGCTGAGTCTCACACAAAGCAATCCCACAGACATCCCAGCACAACTCAACACAGAGCAGGCTCTACCTGCTGCAGCAGCCCTGAGCTGGGAAGCAAATAATCACAGGCACAGCAGTTTCTGTTTTGCCCAAAGTACCCGAGGAGGAGAAATGTCTGCTTTTGTTCCTTTTTGTTTACATGGCTTCACTTGCCTGTGAATGGGTCAGTCCAACCCAGCATGCACCACACACCTCCACAGTGCCAGGCTCAGAGGCAGGGTGTGGAGAGACCAACTCGATGTGTTCCTTGCGACAGTCTGCAGAGCATGCAACAGGGTAGCCAAAAATAAAAGGAAAAACAGACAGGTCCTGACTTGCACTATCAGTGGCATCATATGCAGGAACATTTTGGGGTTCAAAGCAAGCACGACCAAACATTGAATAGCTCCAAGTTCTTTAAACCCACTTTTAATGGTATTTCCAGATCAGCAAGAAGGCAGAAAGGGCAAAGAGAATCCAACATTTCTCAAGCAGCAGATGAAACCTGCAGGGAAGGAGAAGAGCTGTCCTGATTCTGACAGATTTGTACATAGAGAGGTTGTAAATGAGACTGCCAAGTAGTTGACAGAGCTTTCAATAAAGGACAGACTATTGGTTTAACTGGCAATCACTCCATTTGTCAGCTTGAATCACAGCATAAGCAGTTTCTGCATTTCAGTCTTTGCTGGAACTTGACAGAGAAGCCTCAGCCCTGCTATGTGTTGTGCCCAGCATGTGTTTAGGCTAATAGAATTTGCAAGTCCTTCACCTCTGTCTCCTTCTAGCACCAAACACAGCACATATCTTCATGTCTCAACCCCAAAATGTGGACTTCAGTGGAGTCATATGCTTGTTCCTGTTCAGCTCACCAAAAGCTACAGCACTGTTTCAGGCTCTGGGTCGCATGGGGAAGAAAGTCACTTACCTCAACCACATTTAAAGAGCAATTCACCTTTCCTCTCATTACACCCTGCAAGAACACAGACAGTAACTGCTCCAACTCCTCCTCCTCCTCACCAAGTTACAACATGCCATTTCAACAGA
Organism: Semnornis frantzii; assembly: GCA_013399775.1. NCBI lineage: Eukaryota > Metazoa > Chordata > Aves > Piciformes > Ramphastidae > Semnornis > Semnornis frantzii. Next base: position 6,879 of record VWYK01032359.1, on the reverse strand, counting down.
CGTGAAGGAGTCTGGAACAACTTGGATGGCCCTGAGCATCCAGCGCATCTGAAGAGGGTCATCTTTTACCACCACATTTTGTAGGCAGCATGGTGTGCTCAGTTATGCCCTGTTGCTTTCAACACTGAAACTAGCCTGGGCATCCAGACCTTTAGCTCTGGAGATGCACACATGAATCAAGTGCTTGTGTGACAGAATCGTAGAGTGATTTAGGGTAGAAAAGACCTTTAAGATCATCAGACCCAACCATTAACCTGACACTGCCAAGTTCACCTCTAAACCTTGTCCCTCAGCACTGCATCTACATGGCTTTTAAATCACTCTAGAGATGGGGACTTTACCATTTCCCTGTGCAGCCTGTTTCAGGACTTGACAACCCTTTCAGGGAAGAAATTTTTCCTCACTTCCAAGCTAAACCTCCTCTGATGAAACTTGAGGCAGTTTCTTCTTGTCCTATCACTTGTTATTTGAGAGAAGAGACCAATCCCTACATCACCATAACCTCCTGCCACAGCTTTCCAGGGGCTCTCAGGAATGCAGGCAGAGCTGCGGGACTTTGATGCCAACAGAAGCAACATTTAATTAGCTNCATCTGAAGAGGGTCATCTTTTACCACCACATTTTGTAGGCAGCATGGTGTGCTCAGTTATGCCCTGTTGCTTTCAACACTGAAACTAGCCTGGGCATCCAGACCTTTAGCTCTGGAGATGCACACATGAATCAAGTGCTTGTGTGACAGAATCGTAGAGTGGTTTAGGGTAGAAAAGACCTTTAAGATCATCAGACCCAACCATTAACCTGACACTGCCAAGTTCACCTCTAAACCTTGTCCCTCAGCACTGCATCTACATGGCTTTTAAATCACTCTAGAGATGGGGACTTTACCATTTCCCTGTGCAGCCTGTTTCAGGACTTGACAACCCTTTCAGGGAAGAAATTTTTCCTCACTTCCAAGCTAAACCTCCTCTGATGAAACTTGAGGCAGTTTCTTCTTGTCCTATCACTTGTTATTTGAGAGAAGAGACCAATCCCTACATCACCATAACCTCCTGCCACAGCTTTCCAGGGGCTCTCAGGAATGCAGGCAGAGCTGCGGGACTTTGATGCCAACAGAAGCAACATTTAATTAGCTTTTACCTAACAGGAAAAGCACAAAGCACCAGGTGAAAGATCAAAAACTGCTTGCTGGAAAGCAGGAGGAATTCATGGGGAAGTATCAATTTGATCCCACAAAACACTTGTTGCTTCGGCATTGCCCTGGTGTGCAGGTGGACAGCACTGCAGGTACACACATGCAGGCTGGGAAGAGGAGAGACATACAAGACAGGAGGGGAAGAAGATGGTGTCCTGCCAGCACAGAAATTCAGTCTGTGGCATTTGCCTCACCGAAGAGCTATGCACCAGAAATAAAAGAGAGTCCTCTATAATGCTGCAAAGAAGGAGCCAAATATACTGTGAGATATAAATATCACCAGCAAGACTCAAATTAATCCTTTCCCCATTGTCACAGGGTAAAAACTGTGCAGTTTTGGTTGCAGCATTGAAGAAAAACAGATGAAAGTCATGGGACAGTTTCAGGGAGAGTGATGAGACTGATCTGGGGCGTGGAGAGATTACAAGGGAAGATTAAAGAAAGGGAAATGTTGTAAAAGTCTTCATGCATGGGAACTGTCACTGTCAAAAAGAGAGTAAGAGCTGTCTGTGGAGGACAGGAGAAGTACCAAGGCAGTTAAAATGTGGCTACTGATATCTAGTTCAGTCATTTCCACAGCAGGAATACTGGTGTGCCAGGAAAGAGATGTTTTCATCACTGTTGAGTTTCACAGATGAGCCATGGAAACAGATCAGCTCAGAAACAGTCAGTCCTAGCTAGGCCCAGGTGATGGACTGTACCTCTGAAGGTCATCTAGTCTACTCAGACCACACCAAGAGTCTCTGAAACACAGCTTGTGAACGTGCCTACCCTTCCTAAAACACAAGAATTCATGGGACACAAACCAGCAAGTAATAAGTAGACCAAATCTGCAAAGTTTGCTCTATTCTGAGCTCTCTTCTGTGTGGAACAATATCTGCATGCACAGTCCATGGGGCTGGGTCATGAGGAAAAGCAGGTATTGCTGCTACCTCTTATGTGGGCTTGGGAAAGCAGACAGGAACTGTCCTACAGCTAAGTCAGCATTAAATTAGCACCATTAAAAAAA
>VWYK01032353.1:0-15020 GCA_013399775.1 Semnornis frantzii | reverse complement strand
TATTTATTTATTTATTTTTTAACATAAAAGCCTTCCTCTAGCAGAATTATGATAAATTGCTGTGAAAAATTTTTATTCTCTTGGTTGTGATAAAAAAGTGGGAGATCAAGAAGGGAGCAAGTAGTCCACTGATTATTTGGTGAATTTATTTAGCATGAGAGAGATCATTTCAAAACATTAATAAATGCACGGTGTTGCTTCTGGATAAATGAGATGACATTTTCTGGTTTACGTTGTGTGTTGGTTGAATTCATTGCAGAGATTTTCCTCCCCTGGGTTCCAGAAGTTAAGTACCTGAAATACTTAAAAGTAGTTTTGGGTCAGAGCCAGACTACATAATAAGCCCATATTTCATAGTTTTATTCTTCTTGGTTGCTTCTTTCTGAGCACTTCTTTTCTGATACGGCAAATAAACTGCCCAGTGCTTCATTTTCTTGGTACCATTCTATGAGATTGTTGTAATATTACAGATTTTAGGGCATGTTTCTCACTTCCTGTATTTCATATGCCTCTTATTTCATTCACCTTGCTGCTTTAGCACTGTTATCTCTTTTATGCCACTTGGAACACTAGTCTGTTACTGGAATGGCATAACACTTTTTGAATTTTATTAAATAAAGTTATCTTCTGAGCATCATTCTTCAGTCCTATGAGAAAAAATAAAAAAGAATTAGGTAAGCCATTCACAGCATAAAAATAGACTGTGATTTGGGAATCAGACACCTTCAGAAATGGAACCATGATATATTTTTAGGGAACACTCGCTACTAAGAGGCATTTGAAGTATTTGTGAAAATATTTCTTGAGAATGATGCTTGTTAGCTCATGAGGTGATTCTCAAATGTACTGTCCAGAAAGACATCTGTTCTAGTGGTGACCCAAACTGAAGAATTAATTTCTTTCTGTGCTGTATACTGATATGGTTGGGTTTTTAGTATTTGTTCTGTTTAGCACTCTGTTGCTTTTTTATGTATGCATAATTTTGCTATAATTTTTACCCTTGGAAAGCAGGGTAAAAGTTGTAAACCTAACTGAAACTTAGTTGTTGTTTTTGTTTTGCTGTGTTCAAGGGGTTTGTTAAATAGCTGTTGTGATTCAAGAATAAGATGAAGTAGTTAGTGCTAATTACCCTTCAGGCCTTTTTGGAAAAGAGCAGTGTATGTACTTTGACTTCACTTTATAGTTAGCGTTTTTTCCCTCTGACAGAGCAGGAGACTTTGAATATATATTACCTACTGCAGAAATAGAAAAATCAAATTGGTTATGTAATGGTTCTTTTTCCTCTCCCTGTCTCAGGACAGAACATTTTTGTTAAAAATTGATTGCACATTCTTCACCAAAAAACATTTCTCTAATGTAACACAATCTTCTGTTGTTGTTGTTGTTGTTATCTCTTCTCTTTTTCTTTTTTTTTTTTCCTTTCTTTTTTTCTTTTGTTTGGTTTGCTTTATTGGTCAGATTCAGAAAGTGAATGTATACATTTATATATGGAAGGTTTCTTGCTGTGAAGTGGGATTTACGATTCAGAGATTCAAAGATGTCGAAGCCAGGAAGAATCATTATGATAATTCAGTCTGTCCTCTGGAATATACATTTTACAGAACTTCTGTCAGTGACTGGCTTAAAGTAGACCTTTTGGAAGATATTTAATTTTTTTTTTTTTTTAAACAACCCAGTAATTTTGGTTCCCTCAGTTTCACTGATACCCTACTGAATGTTTAGCTACCCTTGCAGTTAGGACATTTCTCTTTATTTCCACTTCTAGCCCCTGGTTCCTGCTGGGTATTTTGACTGCAAGATTGAAAATGCAAAATACCCACAAACAAATGAGGAAGCTCTTGAAGTGTGCCACCTCCTAGAAGTGATGTATTTCACAGACACGGAGAAAAATAGAGAAGGAAGGCACCTTGTGGGATCGTGTAATCTACTTCTCTGCCTGAAGGCAAGATCAACTTCGTGTGTGTCATTCCTGACAGATGTTTGTTGAGCCTGTTAAGATCTTGAACAACAGGGACTCTCTAACCATTCCAGGCATTTTACACTGGCATTAGAGGTGGAATTTTTTTCCCCAGTGTTTGAGATATAACCTCCTACTGTTACTTTATGCAGAACAGGCATAGAAAATCCATTATTTCTGTCCTCCACATAGTGGGACATTATCTACTTAAAGACAGTGATGCCACCCTCAGCCTTCTCTTTTGTGGTAGAGCAATCCTCATTCCTTCAGTCTTTCCTTCTAGAGGTTTCCTTAGCCTCCCACGGTTGCGAGACATGGATAAGAATTTAGATCCACAGAAATACTTAGGCATCTAATTTCACTTTTCTCAGAAGAAGGTATTATAATGTATGAAGCCTTCCTTTCAGATATCTGAAATTGGAGTGGGAGATAATATAATTTTGCCAGTAGAAACAGATGTGCAGTGAGGAGGAGAGGTGAGAGTTAACACTAAGTCATGAGACACAGAGCACTGTGAAGGATGAGTTTATTTTGCTGTTATTAAAAATTTCATTTCAGGATAATCCCTCTGAGATTTAACACGTTATTTTAAGAAAAGCTTCCTAGAGCAGCAGTAAACAAGACACAGTACAGTAGGTTCAAATGATTCATAAATGTTTGGATTTTTTAAAACATCCCATTTATTGAGTCTATTTCTGATACAGTGCTGGAAGAAACAGCAATCATGTTGCCTGTGTGTTTGGGAAGAGTGACATTTGTAAAGTAATCTATGTAAATAATCATCACTCTGAAGCCTTGTCTGCAGTTTTTGGTTGTCAGATTTTGTGAAGTATGAAGAAAAGTGTTTAAAGCACAGGCTGACTGATTTTCATGTATCTCTCCTTCAGCAGCAGCTCAACTGAAGCTTGGTTTTGAGGTACTGTTCCATGTGTGATGGTTACCAGTTCCTGTATGTGGCTGTGTGAAAGCATGTAGCCTGTGTCTCTGAATGTCCCAAGAATGGGGCCACCAAAGCCTTCCATCTGGATGTTTGTTTACAATCAGTGTCAATAATGCTGCAGTCTTCATTCCGACCCCTAAATTCTGTGATTACAGAAATTTTACCTCTTTTACTGTGTGACATTTACACTAAATTAGGACATAGGTGGCTGCAGCAGTGCACAGGGGAGCTTTTTGGGCTACCGTGACAAGAGATCACTTCCTAGCATGCCCAGTGTTTGAGTGGATGGCATTTTGGAAATCTGTAGTGGAAGGGGTAATTATTGCGAGATGATATTTTAAAATATTAATATATAGTTTATTAATATTAAATATTCAGAACTTGTGGCATCCCGATCACCAAAATAATAATAATAGGTTCCTGCATCATTATGGAAACTATATACAGGTTATAATATAGGGTCTAGAAGTAAGTAGTGAATATATACATTAATTGAACTCGATTTAAACTGGCAGAGAAGGCTTTGCAGTCAGTATACCACTTGCGACCGGTATGCCACTCANTCACACCGGCTATGCAGGCCGAATGCGTGGAGGTATCAGAACCTCAGCTCAGGATCAAGGAGGCAGTGGGCATGGACACACCTTGTAATGGCAAAAAGCGCCTGTGCTCCCTGCTCATCTCCTTTTATCCAATACAACCTGTGACTAATGGGCCTTTGGACACAGGAGAGCCAATCAAATGGCTTTTTTGGGCAGAACACAGCCTTGCACAAGGCAACTGTGTGCACCTCGTTTACTGCAGTTGCTGGGCAGGCCACAGACCCCAGACTTGTTGGCTCCAGGTTCTTTGTCCTTTTTCCTGCGCTTGCTCTCCCCAAAACAGAAGGTGGGAGGCAGAAAAACATGTCTGGGCAAGCCAGGATATGTACAAGCCTAATTTGACCCACTTAGGCCTACCACGACAAAATTACAGCAGAAAAGCCTCAGACTCTTTAGATGCAAGAAAAACAAGACCTTCCCTTGTGCCAAAAAGAAACACTGGCAATGATATGTGTGGTTAGCAGGGATGTTATGTCAATGGCAAAACCGGAAACAAAACACTGCCGTGCTATTATTGTGTTACCTGCACTTAATTTTCCCTCAATAATAGTAACTATACTTTAGAGAATTATGGTCTTAAATGTGTGATTTCTCCTTTTCTTTTTTTCTTTAGAGTTTGTAAAGATAGGTGACAACATAATGTATGAATACACATATTCCTCGGGGCTTTGAAAGCTTTTAAATCCATATTTAATTTGACAGCCTCCAGTAAAAGAAGGCATTTTGGCATGTGTTTAGGAGCATTCCTGTTCAAGAAGGCACTGAAATTACAGTAAAGCACATGCTGAAGTGCTTTCCTGAATTGGGATCCCAGTACTCAGTAAATATAATCACATTTCCTCAAGTATTCCCTTAGTGTTAATATTGATGATAGAATCTGAAACTCTGAGGCATGGATCAAGAATAGTCTGTGATCAGGAAAAGGCAGATAAATGGTTATGGAAAAGCAGGGAGATTAAGAAACACAGTACTAAAGCAAAATAAATGAGGCTTAGCAAAGCGGGATTTATTTGCCAGTTTTTATTTGTATCACTTTGTATGAAGTGATTCAAAAAACCCTCACATGTACCACATTTCTGCTTTAAGGAATCTTCTTGTCCTTTTTTTTCCTTTCTTTCTTTTTCTCCTCATTCACAGGAATGTTGAGTTGTACACAGCAGAAATAGAACTAGTTAGAAAATCAGGGCTTAGCAAGCGAGGAAAGTGCAGTGGAGCTTCACAGTACTTCTTGAGGGCCAGCGGATGACTGTTGACAGATCTTGTTCTTGCAGAATTTACTATGTAATCTCAGGGAATCATAGAATGCTTTAGGTTGGAAGGGACCTCAAAGATCCTCTAGTTCAAACCTCCTGTCATAGGCAGGGACACCTCCCACTAGAACAGGAGGTTAATGAGAACTTTCTCCCCTCTTACTCACCGGCACTGAGGAGAGCTTGTAAAAGGTCAACATGTGATAGGAAATGGATAAAGATGAAAGAATGCCTCATTGCTCACTCCTAGACACAAAATACAGATAGTAGGGCACGTTTAAAAAAAAAAAAAGAAAAAAGAAAAAAAAAATTAGGGAGTTCATAGATAACGTAAAATTTATATTGTGGAAGAACAAAAGGGAAAGTATAGTAGTATGGTTATGATTTCATCTGCTTAAGCTCATAACAATAAACAAGATGTTAACAAATTAAGGCTGTCACATCAGTATAATTTTTCTTCAGTTTCTTTTTTTCACTATGATTTACCATTCTCCTCTGGTTTATGCATCAGCGCCTGCATAAATAGGAAGTGATCCTTGTAATGTGAACAAAATCGAGAGTGTAAACCCGAAAACTCTGTTCAGTTTGCTTAATGTTTTGGGGTTTGTTTCATGTATGTATCCAAAGTTGCATAGCTATTTAATTGTGTGAGAGAGATTTCTGCCTGGAGCATGCATCCTGAGAGCGTGTATCTTGCATGATCTGGGATATAATGAACCTGCTACTTTTGAAATACATAATTGCTGATTAACTTCATCAGACTGCATTGACTACCCTCCCTGGAGGTGTTCAAGGCCAGGCTGGATGAGGCCTTGAGTGAGCTGTACTAGTGGGAGGTGTCCCTGCCTATGGCAGGGGCTTGGAACTAGATGATCCTTGAGGTCCTTTCCAACCCTACCGTTCTATGTGTGGAGAGATCTCTTTTTCCTGTAGCCTAACATGGATCATGTATTTCCATTTCATGAAACTTGTACTTTTGGGGACAGATTTTGAGGTACTCACATACAGTATAAAATTGAAATACCTCCACACTGGCATTCTTTGGGAGACAACTTTTGTAGAGTTTTAAAGTCGCTGGACTTGTTGGATTATTTTTAAACATTGTACCTAAACCGAGTTAATTTGTGCAAACAGTTCTGTGAAATGTGAGTATCCCCAGAAAACCAGGCGAAAGCCTTGTAAAGATGGTAAATACTTGAAGACTTTTATGAAACTTCTCAGTAAGGCAGAGTTTACAGTGTTTTGAAAACTGCTACGTGCTTAAAAATTCTCTTTATTCACTTGGTGCAGGCATACCCATTTTTTCGCTTGCTGTGTTTATTATTGCCAGGAGTTGCTCCAATCATGCTCTGTACTCAGTGAAGCTTTGCTGAAGAATGTCAGTCAATAGTTGCAAAGCTGTCAAGCACTTTGCCCTAACTTGAATTTACACAGGCACTTCAAAAAGAAATTAATGAAGTCTTGTGTCAGTGCACCTGTAGCCATTTTTAGTGAACTTCTAGTGATCTAGAATATTTTCTGTGAAAATTGCATTTATTTTTTTCTGGATCACAAAATGGATAAAAGCTTCACCAGCCATGCAGAATGAGAATTGCAGTTTACAATTTCTTGTAGAAAGTGTTCTCTTCAGGTTGGTGTTAGTGAATTTATTCACTTATTTATTACAGTGATAGATTATTCTCACACTTTTATTTGACAAGCTGAACAGTGTTAAACCCTGCTAAAATTGTGCAAAGACCTAATTACAGAAACTACAAAGACATGCAAGAGTAAGCAAAGAGAAAACATATAAAAGGATTAAAGATCAAAAATAGAAAGATTCCAGTGAAACTGCATTAGGAGACATCAGGCAGAAAAACATGAAAGAATTAGAGTATGGAGAACAAAGCTTTATAAAGCTTCTGAAAACTGACAAACACATTTCTAAAATTATTTCTGTTAACTCTCTTTATTAGAATGAAAATAGTTTACTGGAAAATAATATTTTTCAGAGTTGCACTCAACTAAATAAACACTCAATTCGTTTTCTTCGTTACTTCTGTTTATGGAGCTTGAGTTTCATCTGCAGAGTTGAGGAAGCTGGCTCTAACCAAGTGTCCTGGTTTCAGCTGCGATAGAGTTAATTTTCTTCCTAGCAGCTGGCATAGTGCTGTTTTGGATGTAGTGTGAGAATAATGCTGATAACACAGTGATGTTTTAGTTGTTGCTAAGTAGCGCTTATCCTAAGTTAAGAATTTTTCAGTTTCCCATGCTCTGCCAGCAAGCAGGTGCACAAGACGCTGGGAGGGAGTATGGCCAGGACTGCTGGTCAGAACCAGCCAAGTGGGGCATATTCCATAGCATCATAAGGGAGAGAGGGAAATGTGGTCCCCCCACTGCCACAAGCATAATGTCGAGTTCCTCATAAGTTTTACTTCCTTTCAGTTCTCTCCCCGTGACACTGGGAGGGAGGAGGAACAAGAAAGTGGCTGCCTAATTGTCGGTTGGGGTTAAACCATGGCTCCAGAGCTTTAGAAAGGAAATTGTATCTTTAATTTTAACTGAAGTACTCTGTAAAATTTATGAAGAATTGCAGGATGGAGTTACTTTAATGCCTTCTTTCTTGTGTTAAACAGGCCAACCCTTTTATTCCTTCTGTGCTTTTGTATACTACCTTTCAATCTAATCCATATTTCCTTATGCAGTAGACATAGCATTGCTCTGTGTGTAGAGCACTGACGAAACTGTGGTGGATATGGATTTGACCCTTGCTTTTCTTCATACAAATGATCGTTGTGTAGATTTTCTCTGCACAGGGAACTGGGAGAATGGGCTGAAACAAATATACCCTGATCAGCAATAAGACTTCATGCATCGTGATTCTTCCTTTTGTCTTGGAAAACTAGACAAACTGCAGACTTTCACAGTATTGCTGAGAGGTATTTCCTACATACAGGCTTTCTGCTGAAGGTAGGAGGACCAGTTTAGATGTGATGATTGCCATCTGTATTAGTACCTCATGAATATGTTTTAACGTGTAACTGACGAATTTGAGAGGGCTTTCTTTAGAGGGAAGTCTTCAGTATACTCCAGAACCTTTGCATAGATCAATACTTGCTGTATTTTGGTCAGCATGGCACCCGCATTCCTCTGGCAGTTCTTTGGAACTATCACTCAGATTTGCCTTTCCATCTCCAGGACTCACTCACAGGGGTATCAGTTTGGGAGTGGATGAGAAGCACTGTGACTTTTCCATATTTTTTTTTGTAGTGAGTACTGGTTGAGGTGGCTGCGCAGGCAGTCACTGGCTCTTCTCTAGGGTTGTTCTCCATGTAGCTGTTGCAGTATAGTTGAAGCCTGGGAGGGATACAAAGCAAGACAGATGGTTTCCCACAGACTTCCCCTCTAGCTCTTTCATCTTTCATCTAACTATTAATTCATCTGTTTGGATGGATACATTCACGCATGGAACCAAGATGAATAATAATGAGATTTTTAATAACTCCCTGCATTTGCATTCCTTGTAACTCTTTACATGGTTCTAGCTGATTAAAATGAATCATTTACATAATTAACATATGGTTATAGTGTTGGCTTTAATATGCTGATTATCTCAGTACTTTTGTCTAGAGTCAATTGGATTCAAACTGTAACAATTGTTTGAAGTGAGAATAGTTTATCCCTGTGAGGGTTGGTGAATATTTGCCATGGGACCTGGTTAGAAATAACACAACTGTCCAAGAAATTCTTCAATGTAAAGCATGTATTAATAAAATAAAATAAAAAGTCTATCTCATCTGTTGTGTATAGGTCAGGCTTTACAAGTAGCTTCCTATGTTTAGAGACTTCTGCATCAGTTCTTTAGTGACGTACAAATAAAGTACCAGGCATAGTATTAAGAATGAATCAAGACAACCTATGCAATTGTTTCATAATTCATAATGACTTTTTTCTTTAAATCGTGTTTAGAAATAACAATAATTTCTTTAAAGTTATATTAAGGTAGATATACAAAGAAATATCTTTTTTTTTTTTTTTAATTACACAAAATGTGTTCCAGTATAGTGTTCTCTAGATTACCTTACTCTGAAGATTAAAAGAGGAATAGTTTTCATATTTTTTTATTTTGTTTATTTCCTCCTAGCATGTCTGTGTAGCAAATAGTGCTGAAGCAATCATATTTTACGAATTGGTAGAATGTATTTCCAATCTTGCTCTCACCCTTGATGGTGTGCTTAGCTTCCTAATGCAGAGGCTGCCTGAAAACGGAACAGGAAAGAATAGTCAGTTTTGGTGGCTAGGTAACTAACACTTGTGTCAATGAATGCTTTTTGGATGTTCATGAATATTTGAAGCAAATTTGTGTTAATTGCACTACTGTTGTCCACAATTAGTCTGTGGTAGACATGATTAATTGTAAAGAGGCCTGACATTTATGCATAAAAGGCTTGAGGTCAAACAGAAATGGAGAAAAATGGTTGCTGCAACATTGGCAGATGGAATGCTAATGCATTTTGACTTGTACTGAGAATAATGATATTTCTACATCAATAGCAAATAATTGTTTTAGAACTGTGGAATATTCTATTCTCCCTTTGCTTTTCTAACTCTGTTTAACTTTCCTCCCTTCCACCCCAGGATGGCAGTCACTAGTTACTTTTGCAGTGCAGTCTTTAATTGGCTTGAATAATACTTTGTCAAGTGCCTTACTGGAAACCTACACCAAATAACTAGCTAGGAAAGGACTGTATCGATTGGCTTCTCTGAGGAAAAGTGTAATGGAAAAATGTTCTGATGATAATTATGCATGCATTTTGAAGGAAGTCTCTTGAATTTGTGGCTATATATCCTATCAATAAACAGACTTCCCATGTTCCTAGGATACAGGCTTTAATGACATTTTAGCATGCTTATGTTGAGTAGTAAATAATTCAGCTGACGGAACCTCAGTGTTTTCATTTCTATTTTAATAATAAACAGACCTTCTTCATGGTGTCATTGCCTGCCTATGAGTTTGGTCCATAACTATTTGGGTCCATTTCCACCACAACACCTTGTGACACTTACAGAATCATAGAATGGCAAGGTTGGAAGGGACCTCAAGGATCATCTAGTTCCAACCCCCTGCCATAGGCAGGGACAGCTCCCACTAGTACAGGTTACTCAAGGCCTCGTCCAACCTGCCCTTGAACACCTCCAGGGAGAGAGCAGCCACGACCTTCCTGGGCAACCTGTTCCAGTGCCAGACAACCAAGACAAAACCCAAAACTGAAACAACAAAATGAGAACCAAATCAGGATGACTCTTTGAAGCAAGTGGAATTCCCTGCTGTCTTTTTCTGCATGTTAGTAAGCTTCCAGTTGTCAGGCTTTTACTGTCGCTTATATGGAAGATAGGTTAAACCTTTCCAATAACCTTATAAAGGTGGAGGGTTTTTTTGTTGGTTTTTTGGAGGGTTTTTTTTGTTTATGTGGACACTCACTGCAAGATTTTGTGCTACTTAGTAGTTTCCTTTTGAAGTTCCAGGAAATATCATCATGTATTTGTTCTCACACAGACTCTTGGGTTTTGGTTTGTTGGGGGTTTTCTTGTTTGTTCATTTGTTTTTTTAAGTGAAGACACCACCACTCACTTGAAAACGTTGTGATTTGTTTCTTTGGGGTTTTTGCTCCTTTGTTTTGTTTTGTTTTATTGATGGTTTTGTGGTTTGTTACGGCTTGGGTTTTTGTTTGTTTTGGTTTGGATGTTTTTGTAGCCCCTTGCAGTGGAACAAGCTTTTATTTATTTGCAAACTTTGCCACTTGGACATTTGCAGTTACTTTTCAGCACATCTCGGGAAAGTTAGGGGAAGTTCTTAACACACCAATTTAGAATTAACTAGCAGTGCTCCTCAAAATGCTGATCTTGCCAAACAGGTTTTCAAACTGTGGTCCAGACAAGAGTGTTAAGTGTTCCATGAAATCGCAGGTTTTTCAAGGCTTTTTCTTAAGAATTGGGTGATGATGGTTCACGGTGTCCTCGCCAAATGGTCTTTACTACATAGTCTGGAACACAGCATTCCGTGGAAATGGCCACAACAGGTAACACTTCTTATGTAGTAGCCTGACCTGCTGACATTTGACTATAATATTTGCGTCACACTAAACCCAGGTGCCAAATGCTTAAACACAGTAGGCCCTTGTATAACTCATGCATAAATACATTGATAATTTGATAAACCAAAAATCAATTTTTTCCTCATAAAAGGGCAATCCACTTCTAGTTTTACTCTGTTTTAGCATCTACACCAGATAACCTAAATGAGAGCCATCAGTTAAGCCTGTCCTTCAGGCAATACATATATCTAGGGGAATTAAATGAAGTGAAATACTGTCTTCTTCCATTGAGAACTTTGGAATTGCTCAGTGATGCCTGGTTATGTGTCCTCATTCTCAGGTATAGCATTCTTTCAAAGCAGAATATATGGTACCAATCTCCAGCTCTCCCATAATAAATGCTGGGCTGTGGACAGGAGATGGCCAAAAGAGAGTGCCTGGGCAAACCTTAATCTTTAATAAGGTGCAGAACTAGTCTATAACTGTCAAGGAATGACAGAAGAGCAGTGCTTTCAGCTTGCCTGCTCAGAATAGAAAATGGGGTCCTCTGACAGGCAAGAAAGGCTACTTTATTCTTTATTAGGTTTGGGGCTATTATTGTGCCTGTGTTATTTAGTTATTTGACATTTGCGAGTTGTTGGGGCAAAAGCAAGTCCAGTTATTAATGTGAAAGCAACATTTAAAATGGATTTTTTATGCTGAACTTGCATTGGAAACTCTTACACTTTGAAACAAAACCATACCTGAATGTGAAATGAATGCTGTTTGTCATTTAGAAACGTAAGGCATTTTTGTATTAAAGCAAAAATCAGCTACCGAAGATAAAAACAAGCAGACATTCAATATTTTCCAGCTTTAACTGGATGAAAAAAAATTCCCAAACCAAACAATGCAGAAGTTGGGTGGTTTGTTTCTTTGAACTGCTTGTTGCCATCTAGAATCCTTGATAACAGCTGGGTGGTTTTTTGGTTTGGGGTTTTTTGTTGGTTTTTTTTGGGGGTGGTTTTTTGGTTGGTTGGTTTTGGGTGGTGTTTTTTTGGGGGGAGGAGCGGGGGAGGGTGTGTGTTTGTTTGCTTTTTTTCTGTGCAGTCTGAAGTGTTTTCCCAAGCTTCGGCTAGAAATGTGACACTTTTTTTCTCTAACTGTTTTGCCAGCTGTGGTTGTGTGCCACCAGGCATCAGCCTGGGAGTATGCAAGGGACTCCTGATAATGCTTTTATCTGACTTGTGACAGACTCAGCTTCAGTTGCCCTGAGTCAGGTGCATTGGATGCCTTCTGTGGGTTGAAACCTCTCAGTCCAGTGCATGCTGCCATCTTTCTGCAACGTTCTAACAAAGTAGATGTTTTCAAACTTAAGACAACAATTTTCTCTGCTGTTTTACAGTGAAATCCTTCAGGTGTTTAGGTACCAATGCATGCCATTTAGTTTGCAAGAATATCTGAAATGGTTACTAAGATGTGGGGATTTTTTGGGAAAGATTTTGGTCTGTTTTGTGGAGCAGTGACATTGGGATTATTTAAACATTTTTTTTTATCTGAAAGTTCATAAATTTTGACTTATGAAAACCTAGTATGGACCTTCATGTTAGTAAGTTTAGGCAAGGTGTTTGAGAATATATATTCTTCATATACCTGCATTTAAGCTAGCTGCCAAAGTGCAGTTTCTGACTTTTCCAAAATCTTAGAAAAAAAAAAACATTTCCATATCTGCTAATTTGTTTTGAGTTCTTAGTATCTGTGTGAGATAATGGCATAGGAGTTAAAAGCTCTTTAATCTGAAAATTGACAAATAATGTCAATTTGTCTTTCTAAAGGTAGGTGTTAGATAAAATCATAACTGCCAGACATGGTGATTTGTGGTGTTTGACTGGTGTGACTTTTCATTCCAGATTTTGACAGCACTCTTAAACCTCTAAAATGACCTACTAAAGTGTGTGGTTTACCCCCTGTAGAGGTAAGCCAATGAAAAATCAGTGATTTCCTCCTGAGGCATTAGTTAGTTGACTTGGCATGAGTCAGCAGTGTGCCCAGGGGGCTGAGAATGCCAATGGCATCTTGGCTTGTATTAGAAACACTGTTGCCAGCAGGAGCCAAGGAGGTGATCATCTCCCCGTACACTGGTGAGGCCACACCTCGAGTATTTTAAGTCTGGAGCCCTCACTATAGGAAGGACATTGAGGTGCTGAAATGTGTCCAGAGAAGGGCAACAAGGCTCATGAAGGGCCTGAAGTACAGGACCTATGAGGAACATCTGAGGGAGCTGGGATTGTTCAGTCTGGAGGAGAGGAGTCTGAGAGAAGACCTCATCACTCTCTTCAACTACCTGAAGAGAGGTTGGATTGAGGAGGGTGCCACTCTCCTTGATGACAAGTGACAGAACCAGAGGAAATGGTTACAAGCTGTGCCAGGGTATGTTTAGGATGGATGTTAGGAAACATTTCTTCACTGAAAGGGTTCTCAAACATTGGAATGGTCTGCCCAGGGCAGTGCTGGAGTCACCAGCTCTGGAGGTGTTCCAGCAGCCTGTGGACCTGGTGCTTAGAGACATGGTTTAGTGTTGACCCTCTAGTGCTGGTTCAAGGCTTGGACTGGATGATCTTTGGGGTCTCTTCCAACCAGATATATTCTGTGATTCTGTTAAGGTTGATTTTCTTTGGCTTTTTTCTTTGCTTGGTCGTTTCAGCTAAATGCAAATTTCATCTGATTTTTCTTATATTATCTTTATACAGTCTCAGATAAGCATATATATAGTCATAGGCATGGTGAGTGCAATACAGACCAAAATAAAACTTGCCCAAAACTGCTTAACAGTTTTATTTCTGCAGAACACTCTAGACCTTTATAATGTTTTGTTGGCTTTTTTTAAGGTAGTCAAACACAGGGTGTGTAACTATCTGGAATCTTTTTAAAGCATTTCCAGTAAGAAACTGGTTACTAGTTTCTAATCTTTGCATTCATGCTTGGGTTTGCAGATTGTCATCCTACATAACTTTTCAGGAAAATCCACACAGGAAAGGACAACCTCTCAGAAGTAACAAATACCCAGAACATGTGCATCTGCAGTCTGGCTCTGCTATAGCAAAATCATTCAAACACAGAACATTGTGAAGAGTGAGTGCCAAGAGGATGGAGCCAAGCTCTGCTTGGTGATGCCATGGACAAGGGACAGTGGGTAGAAGTTGAGGCATGGGAAGTTTCATGTCAACATGAGGAGAAATTTTTTCACTGTGAGGGTGACAGAACACTGGAACAGGCTGCCCAGCGAGGTTGTGGCATCTCCCTCTCTGGAGATATTAAAAATCTGCCTGGATGTGTTCCCATGTGACCTGGTACAGGTGATCCTGCTCTGGCAGGGGGGTGTTGGACTGGATGAGCTTTTTGAGGTCCCTTCGAGCCTCTAACATTCTGTGTTTCTGTGAAAATTCATAGTCTTCTTTATCCAGCCAGTGACTGGCCAGGCAATGTGAAATGAAAGCATTCTATGCAATTATTCTATGAAGAAGTGAATAACAGGGCTCGTTAAGAGATGTTTCTGTATCCTAGGCAAAAATTCACCATTACTGTTGACTCAGTATTGATGCTCAGTTGTGCTTTGATGGGAAATACTGTCCTGCAAGGAAAGGGAAAAACATCCAACTTGGTTAATTCTGAATGATCTTAAGCTTTAGGTTTTCTCCTTCTGAGGGCTTAAAGTCGGGGGTGTGAAGCAGAGGACCTATGAAGACCACCTGAGGGAGCTGGGGTTTTTCAGTCTGCAGAAGAGACCTCATTGCTCTCTACTTGAAGGGAGATTGGACTGAGAGGACCAGCCTCTTCTGGGTGACAAGCACCACGACAAGAAGAAAGTTACAAGCTGTACCAGGGGAGGTTTAGGCAGAATATTAGGAAATATTTCTACAGTGAAAGGGTGGACCACTGGAATGGT
Organism: Semnornis frantzii; assembly: GCA_013399775.1. Taxonomy (NCBI): domain Eukaryota; kingdom Metazoa; phylum Chordata; class Aves; order Piciformes; family Ramphastidae; genus Semnornis; species Semnornis frantzii. The sequence continues at coordinate 272 of VWYK01032353.1, read as the reverse complement.
CTGCCCAGAGCCGTGGTGAAATCGCCTTCCCTGGGGGTGTTCAAATGACATGTGGACCTGGCACTTAGAGACATATTTTAGTGTTGACCCTTCAGTGCTGGGTCAATGGTTGTACTATGTGATCTTTGAGGTCTCTTCCAACCAGGTACATTCTATGATATTTCCAAGTTTTGGAAGAAAAGGCAGATATTGAACAATCTTTCCAAACAACAATTTCTTAGGAATTTTCCATATGACTTCACAATCTTTTTTTTTTTCTTCATTTTTAAAAA